>JAJMCO010000005.1:0-73294 GCA_030573015.1 Metschnikowia peoriensis | reverse complement strand
ACCTCACAGAGAAGTAAGAGGATTTACTTTTAAGAAACCTACCTAATACATTTTCATGAGATGAATGCAGAAAGATTTCGAGACGTTTTTTTGTTTTTCAGAGAAAGAAACTTGAGAAGATGGAAAAAAAATTAAAAAAATTGTATACCACTTTCTGGGCCTGGCCTTGTTGAAAAGAAGCCGTCTCGTTTCGCAAGCATTATGCGTGCCTGATAATGACCAGAAATGTGCGGGTCAAATCTCACCTCAGGGCTTCTATCCAAGAAAGTCGAAAAGTCCGTGAAATGAAGATATATTATTCGGTTGTGAAGGTATTTCTGATATTTGCTATAATCAATAAGGAGGGGATTTTCAAAAGGTCTTTTTCATCTTTGTTCCGGTTGTGAAAAGACTATGATCTCGCTGTTGATGTATTGTTGACTGCGAATTGAGCCTGCTCAAACCACAAGGCTAGCCAGCCTTCTAAATTCTCACGTGAGTTTAATGATTCATTACTAACAAAAACCTCACATTCACATGAAATAGTTGGTTGAAGTTTTGGCAATTGAGTATAGAAAGAGAATTAGGCATCTACATCATATTGGATCTCAGATTCGTTTCTTTTCATTGATTATTTCCGAAAACAATATTAGCACCTCAAAAGTCAGCGAAGCGGAGGCCTCTTCTGTCCCCAAAAAAGGCAAATCGTTAATGTAATGCTTTCCCTTGTATCTGTCAAACGCCATCTGATGAGTTGACAACTCTATTATCTAAAACTTTAATAGAGTTGTCAACTCATCAGATGGCGTCCTTTCGCCAACGCAAACACTATAATCTTATTCTAACCTTCCAAGCCTAATGCTTCTCTTTGGGACTTGGAATTAGCATCAAAGTAGGGAATCTCAGCCAAAGATGTGACACGTGTTCCGTGCCTGTCCTCTTTACCCTCGTAATCCCAAATGGCATTATGAATGGCAACTCTATTATCCCAAATAGCAGAGGTTCCAGTTCCTTCCTCTGATTTCCAGTTCCATCTCACCTGAATATCCAAGTTGCTTTCATACACTTTGTACAAATAGTTCAAGATAAGATCTGATTCAGCAGGCTCCAAACCAACGATCCGCGTCGTCATTGCCCTATTCACAAACAAGTACTTCCAACCTGTGGCTGGATGGGTTCTAATCAAAGGATGCTCTCTCTCGATAAACTTCGAGCCACTCAAGGGATTTTCCCGGTCAAGATACTTGTGAGCGGAGCGGTATATCGCTGTTTTGCCATCCAAGAATTTCTGAAGCGCAGGAGAAAGCTTATCATATGCTGCATATCCAGAAGCCCAGATCGTATCGCCTCCTACTTCAGGGATTGTATCGTTGTGTAGGTGCGTAATACCAGCCGGCTGGAACTCGTGCACCAAGTCCGAATGCCAATTGGTGGGACTAGAAGCGTTCTTAAAGTTACGCTCGAGTTGGTAGAATTCAAAAAAGTAGTCTGGCCAAATAGTACTAATGCCAGCTAAATTTTCACCATCAGCCCCATCTGGTACACGAGGTGCTTGTGGATGAACCTCGACTTGACCCCAATATTTTCCCAATTGGAGTTGTTTCTGAGGAGATAAGTCCTGATTTTTGAAAACTACAACAACTCTTTCTGATACCAAAAGTGCCAACTCGTCCTTTTGTTGGTCATTCAAATCAGCGAGTTGCAAGCCTACAATTTCCGTGCCAATATGCGCAGTCAAATTGTTCACTTCTTTGGCTGCCGCAAACAAGGCTTTCTTTTCAGGATCAGCGTTCTTTCCTCTTTCCACATATGGGTACTCCTTGTTGCGAATCGCAAATGCTTCATCAAGGTAAGTTGGAATCTCATGTCTTTCCGGTACTTTAGGATATCCTTTAGATAAGTCGATTCCGTTTTTCTCGAGCCTAATTCGAGTGGGTTTAGGCACTCTTTCGAGCCAAGAGCCTGCTTCTCCGGTCTTAATCGTATTATACGGGCCATTTGCAACTGCTATCAATTTCTTCAAATGGTCTACATCTGGAGCAGAGCTTTCAGTAGAGATTTCCGTAGTCTCTTTGGTGGTCAGTAAAGAAGGAGCCATTATGATTCTTTTTTTTTTTTTTTTTTGTTTCTATTCTGATGATGATGTTTTAGAAATAGAGGTAATTGGTGAGAGCTATCCAGCAGGTATTTATAGGCTCATCCGAAGTATTAGCGTAGTCGTAATTCGCTGCAAGACGCATTTATTAGATCAACCACCACAGTTTGCAGCTATTGGTGCGCAATATCTGGAACCCCACAGTTCTTGGGAATTCTGAGCAGAAGAGCAAACTTTTCGGGACCAACAAGAAATAAGAATTGATTTTTTTCTTCACCGTGTTATTTTAGTATGTTGTTTATTGGGTGTTGAGATATTCTCCCTTACAATTCCTCGCCAAAGCTTTTCAGTGCACCCTATTGTTATGCCTAAGATGGTGTATTATGAGAAGCTGTGGCTCGAGAAAAGAGGGGCTTAGGCCGAAAAGTTCTGATAAAGGATAATCAAAAACTCGAATCTTTTGGTTTGATTCAATATGGGTGACTTTAGATAACGGTATGATGAGCAAAAACACCACAGTTGATTGGCAACAAGCCATAATTAAACTTTTTTTCATGGATAACCCCAATTTGCGTTATGATAATAAACAAAATCATCATTCCAAATACGAAAATGGTCAAGAGAGGAAATAATTTGCCGTTTAACATATAGTGATACAAAAATAATTTTGTAATAGAATTTTCAAATTCAAGTATCTATTGTGGACACGTTAAACAAGCCTAGTCTACCCACGCATCAATATTAACTAAGGGACAGATCTGCCGCAGTCAATGTGCTTCTAAGTTTTCTTGATAAGGTCTTTGCGTGGGTTTCATTTTTTCTTTTTTTCTTTTTTTTTCCACTCCTAATTCTGTAAGAAAGAGTAGGATTCGGAAAATCTGGCCATGTACTCGAAGTGATTTAAATGTTCAATATGTTCTAGATCGGAGCTTAAAATTAATTGCTCATATTTCCCAAGTCTGCTCAAGAATGACAAAAATTAATAAGAAGAGAACTTCTTTCACACTCGTAAAAATAAAATTCAAGATAAACTTTCTTAACAGATATTACAAACGGCCCAAACACATTTATATTTCAACAATAAACGATTTTTTAGCTCTCGTATTTCCCATAAAAAATAGGATCAATTAAAGCTAATCTCAAATTGTAAAATTCTAGTGCCATTGTTCTCAACTTCTTGGCATGGTCGCACCTCATGCTCTTCTTCTGACTCAGCCCGGAATCGGAGATCTGTGCAAACTCTGATCTAGAAAACGAAACACCACAAGCAAGGAAAAGAAAAAGAAACATCAAAAATATTTTGAAGAGTAGAAAAACTTCTGATATGCTTTGGCGCAATCTTCAAGCCCTGACGGTTTATCAGCTGTGTCAGCCCATGACTCTACCTGAAGGCCTTCTCATATCACATGATTTTGCCAAACCAGTACAATACATTGAACAGGCGATCTACCACCAAAACTGCCACAAAGGCCAAAAACCGCTCATGAACACAAATGTGAATATGGTCATTGATACCTTTTCGCAAAATCTTCCCTTGGTGACGGAATCTTGGCAAGAGTATTCCCGCAGCTCTATTTCTGGGGGCAGTTTCTTATTTAGTGTGGCGCCTATCGTATACTCGATGGCCACTCTGGCAGTAATCACGTGGTTTCTAACGATATTCGTCATCACAAACTATATGATAAAACCATCCTTGCTACTTAAGACATCGGTGCTCATGGCATCTGTATACATGCTTATTGTTGTTATCAAATCCATCGTTATCTTGCATACGCAACAGCGACAAGGGTATTTACACGGCGAAGTTCTTCTCAATATCATCAATAGAAAGATCTACTTAAAGGTGATCGACTTATTCGTCACGTTTTGTTTGCAGGTGAACCAGGTGCAAATTATCATGCGGTTATTTTCTCGTCAAAGCGATAAACGGCTTATATTTTTGGTGGGCGTTTGCACCTCGATCGCCTCCCAAACCCTTTGGAGTATCAGTAAATTCCACAGTTTTTCTGATCTGGCTGAGGCAGGGAAAATTTTGCCGGCATTCACCTACTTGATTCGTATTTCTATGAGCATCTGCTACGCTGCGATTTTCACAGCGTTTCTCATCACAAAATTCAAAACACTCATGCTACATCCTAATACATGGGCGATTTCAGTATTATCACTTGTTCTCATCTATGCACCAGTAGCATTTTTCATTGCAGATGTGTCGAGTGCGTGGATGTTCGATTTATCTGAAATCTTCTCTACTGTCACATACGTGATCTGTGTTGTTATCCCTTGGGAATGGTGCAACAGATACAATGTGCTTCGTAAAATTCAGGAGAAGGAGGGTGTGCTCGGGCGCAAGTTCTACGAGGATGAACTCTATGAGCTTGATAAGCTCGAGTTGTTTGTCGAGGAAGATTCTGATGACGACGATTCAAATACTGGTGGGGCACTGAATCGAAGCTTGATTTCTCGACGGTCTACAAAATCCGTGAAAACAGTGCCTTCAAACATTCTGAGATCCAAACCCTCAAACCCTCAAACCACCAATGCACCATCCGATTTATTTGCGCAAGGGTACTTCCGAATTAGAGACGGGTTTGTGAAAGTGACTGATTTCATTATCGCCACGGGTATGGCTATACCGAGATCGGTGAGTGTAAGCAGCTCTGTTGTTCCCGGAATTTCCCGTTCAAAAGGAAGTAAAAACAACTTTTATGCTTCTGACCAACTAGATCGAAACATATCCTCGGGAAACGATCACGGAACACGTGGCAATGAAAATGAACAGCGTGGCGGTGAAGTATTTGTCTACGGCACCAAAGATATGAACATCACCTTTGATGATTAAAATTCCCTTCAGCGGGGACAGAAAAAAAAAAAAAAAAAGACAAACACGATTTAATGAGCTTCCTTTCTATACATATTTATGAGATTTTAATTCTTTTGACCATCAAGTCCTATTTTGTCGTGGCCCAATTTTGCCACACGTAAGCACTCTTCCTCATAGCCTGGAATATGGATGTACTCAACACCAGCATCTGCAAGTTTCTTTTTACCGGTATTCTCCTTAACAAACGTATCTGGTTCAACTACACCCACAAAACAAGTTTTGATGTTGGTGGCTAAGATCCGGTCGACACAAGGAAGATTGCCACTGAGACGATATGAACATGGTTCCATCGTGGTGTAAATTTCGGTACCTTCAGGGACACCTGTGGTACCAGTTCTTTTGAAATATTTTTCTAAAGCACACTGCTCGGCATGCGTGTTTCCAGGCAACTCTCTCGAGTGTCCTGTCTCAAGAACTTCTCCATTGAGCACCAACACAGCACCCACATTAAACTGCGTTTGGGTTTCACCACACTTTTTGGCATTTTCAAGAGCCAACTCCATGAAAGGCCGGTGAGGACTCAATGACCATTCTGGGAAATCAGCTTTATACGACCACAGTTGATCTTCTGCCTCATACTTATAAGCATGGAGCCAAAGATCCAAGTCATTAGGACCTGGGTCTGTATAAAGCGGAGTTTCACATTCTTCACAAACCTTGTCAGTGAGAACCTCGCCATCTTCTTCAGGGTGAATCCACGTGGAACATGCTCTAGACTTTCCAATAGTGTCTAATCTGTTTACTATCTCAGGATCTTGGAGACCATCGTTCCCCTTTCCCAAGTCAGAACTACCCCATATGTATTCACTGGAGTAAATGGGGTCATTGGCAATAGGATGACCAATAAACTGGAGATGAACTCTGATCTGATGAGTTCTTCCCGTTAAAGGGTGGCATTTGACGATGGAAGTGTCCGACTTTGGGTCATAAGATATACGAAAGAACTCGGTCTCTGCAGGCTTCCCATTTTCAGTATCAATAACGTTAAGTGCGTGTTTTGGAGATGCTGTGCTTAAAGGCTTGTCTACTTTATGCATTCCTAAGGGGAATTTTCCCTTGACACGAGCAATGTATTCCTTGCGCACACTGCGTTCACGCATTTGTTTCACCATAAACTCTGCACCTTTTGCGTTTTTGCCGAGAAACATAAGTCCCAGTGTGAGCCGGTCGAGCCTGTTGCATGGGTGAACCGTGATACCTTGTTCGTGCTGCATGATCTTGGTAATACTGTTGTACCTATATCTACCGGCAGGGTGTACCGGCAACCCGGAAGGTTTATCGATGGCAATGATGTTTTCATTTTCAAAAACAATTTTGATGGGGCGTGAAGTGACAGCAGGCTCGTGACGATGCAATCTGTGGCTGATGAGGTCGCCGTTTTTAACAACAGAGTCAATACTTGACGGGGTTTTGTTGAGCAAGACCCGGCCCTCAGCGATAGCTTTGCGGTAAAACTCAGGCTCTTTGTCACGGAACTCATCGATGAAAATATCAATTAGTTTGCGGTCTCTCCAGCGGAGTTTGCAGTAGGTGAGATAGGTGAAAAAATATGGGGTCACTCTGCGCACAGGCCCGTCGATCTCATAGTTTGCACCTTCAGTTTCTTCCTCGTGGATCGTTTTGTTATTTCCTCCAGTAGACGCTAAAAAGTCTTTGTCAACTGATTGTTGCTTGAGTCTGAACCCAAGCTCATCTCTCTGCTTTTTCAGTTCTTTCAACGGACGCGAGGGTTTTTGCTTTTTTGCGGCAGATCCGTTTTCGTTATGCATAGAGCTAATTTCGACAGAAGAGGGAGGTGTTGGTCCAGGTGAACTCATCTTGAAGAATGTGGATAATTGACGTCGTAAAATATTTCTCATGCACGTAGATTGTGCTAAAGGGTAGGGTAGGATTTGCGGGACTTGCATAGGATGGGGCCGGGTGTCTGCTCAGTGCTGAGATTCTTGCGCGAGTGCTTGGCTTCGCAGCCAGCCAGATCACGTGACGCCATAATCAGTATAACCAGAAGTCAAAAGAGAAGAAAAAAAAAAAGAAAATTGTTGGTGATCTCATGAAAAGTCAAACATCTTTTTGTTCTTCGTATCTCCATCGAGATCTAGATCAATCCTTGCTTTTTCAATTCTTCGTAGTCCTTGCGTGACATGACGTTTCCCTCATCGTCCTCTACCTCCACCTCATTTTCATCATCATCTTGTTCTTCCAGCTTGGTTTCTTTCACCTTTGTCCACAACTCTTGCACCTCCTTAATGGTAGAGATGTTGGCGAAAAGTGAGGTATCATGCTCCAGCACACCCAAACACAAAAGCCCGTGTACGTGCTTGGGTTGACCAAAGTGCTTGTTGAACTGCTGTCTGCCCTTATATGTAGCATTTCCACATACTTCACACAGATATGTGCGGTGTAAACCTTGTAGTTTATAGAGCCACAACGGAATGGGGATTCCATCGGCGCCTAAGGGTAAGTCCTTGGCAAACATATCGTCGATATCGTCGTCATTTCCCGAGTTTTCTGCATCTGAGTCTGAATCCACCGCTGTGTAATCCGAAAGTTCGCCCTCAACCGCAATTCTTTCGAGTTCCTGTTCACGGTCTGAGAATCGAGATCTACGTTGATGATCGTTGATGGTGTTTTCAAGAACAGGTTTGAGCAGGGCCGCAACCTGGATTATCTGGCGCTCCAACGTTTTGTGATTTGGTGGATTTGGACCACTAGATACAGGGCCATTTGTGGAAGAGCCGTTTGTGGATGAATTTAATTTCTGCTCATTTTTCTTATGTTTCTTCCCTGAGAGATGTGCTGTATACACCGATTCTTTGGCGAAAAGCTTGTCACATGCCTTGCAAAACACCTCGCCATTTGCATTTGGTTTTCCGTTTTCCTCTGTTATTTCTGGATCTGATTCATCCGGAGTTTCTGGTAATAATGGATATGCATTCGAAACAAAAGCATGAAGATATTTGAGAAGTCCTTCGAGGTATCTCATATAGTCGTTGTTTTTACTACATCCATCAAAGTCTAGAAAGTGTTGGAGATATTCCACGTAGGTGCGCTGCGATCCCAGCAAACCTTTATAAATTTCGTAGAAAAGCGATAAGTCGACGTATTTGCCATAAGCTTCAGCATCGCTGAATGCAGTTTTGAGTTTTGACTCGATATGTTGTGTAGCAGTAGAAAGATGATATTTGCGTTTGATTTTCCCCGTTTTCAGATGAGCAGAAGCGTCCAGTTGGGGTGCACTCAGGAACATAGAAAGCCCCGAGATCGTGGAAACAGCACTGCTTGGTGCTAAGCCATGATACTTATCGTCAATACTACGGACTTGTGCCAAAATATGGTCAAATGTAGAATTTGGGTCTTGAAAAGCAGCGATTTCTGCAGAAAGTACGTTGTCGGTAAACGCAGCACGGCACCTCAGGGCATCCAGCACATATTGCTTATGGAAATATGCAAGCTCGTGCAGTTGCAGAAGCGTTTCTCGATGTGGACGTTTGGGCTTCAGTTCTAATAAGTCGTTAGCATTTCTAACGCCAGCAATGGCTCGCAATTCCGGGTTTTTGCGGAATCTTTGAGCAGAAGCAGCCTCAAGAGCATTGATTTCTTCAAGAAGCAGGCGCTGTAATTCTAGCGACATAGTGGAGTGGCAAAAAGAAAATAAAAGATAAAAATAATTAATGGAAGTGGCAAAAAGATTGATGCTCTAAATTTATCAAAAGTATCAGTGATTAGTTAACGGCTCTGCTGCATTGCATCTCTCAAGCTCCAACAAATGCGCGCGATCATTATGGGGGTTTGAGATGAGGTGGAGGGAAAGACATATTTATATATATAGGTATTTCATTTTTTGTTGCTTGTTTTTGATATTTTTTTTCTTATTTTTGTGATTTTGAGGAGTAGGCTTTTCAATAAGTCTGATGCCCTATAATTAAAGGCTGATGGAGGGGTATTTCTGCTGGCCAAAGTTCACTAATGTTAGCGTCATTAGGGCCACGGCTGCGACAGTGGTGCACATGTCAATGGTAAATCTTGAATAGTTGGAAGAATCATGAAAAAGCCCAAGCAGTGATTTTTTTTTCCCCCAATTGTTAGATTGTATGATAAGCAGATATATTTGAATTCCAAACTCTTAAAATTGTCAGAAAAAAGGGACAGCTTATATTCATAGATTTCCTCTCCCAGACACTCTTGAGAATACCAGTGATTTTCTGAACCTTTGCTCTAATAGGAACCCGCACTCATTGCTCCGCATTTAACAGATACCGGTGGTTAGTTAACTTATATCAAAACCCACAAACTAATAATAATAATAATATATCAAACCAGAAAAGCAGAATCCCCTTGCTCATGTCGATTCCGTTATTTCTTCAAACGTTCAATTGTGCCAAGCTCCATGTCAATGCTGCAGACTACTCCGCACAAATCCAGCAAGTGTTGCCTCATTATCCCGCACATTTATACGTGTTTGGGTTCCAGGAAATCTGCTCTATTTTGGACGCCAGTTTCCCATTAACAGCATCAAAACATGTACTTTCACTCAATCGCACAATAATCCATGCATTGAAATCGAAATACAATGTTTCGTCCGATGCCCCGCTCGCATTCACCACGATTGGAGTGCATCATGTTGGAGCCATAGCTATAATTGCCGTGACTCCTTTTGCACTGAAATTTGGAGCTTGTAAATTCGCTGATGCCACATGCGGCAACTTCCACTCACTGTTGAAAGGAGCAGCAGCAATTAGAGTCAGTTATGTATCTGCAGACACGCTGCGGACCGAACTTACGTTTGCTACAGCCCATCTTTCTGCATACGAGGGTGCTTTTTACTATGAACGGCGATTACAGGATATCCACACGATTATGCGGGCATTGGATTTTGGGGACGGATACAGCTTTCTAAAGCCCGATACACACGCATTTTTCATGGGCGACTTGAACTTCCGTACAACAAAAGACCCAAAACACAGTGGGCCTATAATAGATGAACTAGCAGGAATCCAGGATCCTTCGGAACCGAATAAACTGGCCCCAATCCTGGATCTCGTGGCCAAGTATGATGAACTCACACACGGCCGTATAAATGGCGAAGTGTTTTCCGGGTTTGATGAGGCCTGCATTGAATTCCGCCCCACTTATAAGTATCATATCAACACCGCAATTTATAATACTAAACGGTGTCCACTGTGGTGTGATCGCATTTTCTATCAGTCCACATACAAAAGAGGAAAAGCTCCTGTGATCCTGGAATACGGATCTATTTCCACCTACCTCGGTTCAGACCATCGGCCTGTTTTCCTCAAAATCGATGTCCCACTTGAGGCACCCGAAGCCATAATTGGCGCTAACGGTGTTCTTGTGGTTCTTCCTGTGGCCTCGCATCTTTCACATAATCGCAAGATCAAGGATTTTGACCCTAACACTTCAGTAAGCGGACCCACGCAATTATACATGAAGTTTTCCGCCATCGATACGTTGAATCAGTGTATCTTACGGAAAATCTCCGATTTCATCATCGGTTATGGCTTATGGGTGGGCACCACACCGGGCGGCCGCCTCACATTACTTGCACTCATGCTTTTTGGCTGGGTAGTTTATGCTATATTTAAATAAGTCTTAAATCTTTAGGAAACTCCTGATCTTTTGCTATTTCTTCTGCTCTTATTATCAAGCCCCGGCCTTCTCGAAAACAAAGCCGATATAAAATGCAACAGCCTCCTTTTCGTCACCTTCCACACCATATTTGCCGTCTGCTCTTTTCATACCTTCAATCAAGTTTTTGTTGAGCTTGCTGAAATACTTTGGGATTTCCAGACTATAGATTTCGGAGAAGTTCTTCTTATACTTAAGAATAAGCCCAAAGTCTTCACACAACAGCCGAAGCGTTTCAAATGGTACTACATATTCCGGAACATCGTCCACAGCATCTTTCAAAAAATAGTCGTAACGGTTCCCGTATGGCGACCGGAAAGTGCCGTCTTCAGGTGGGTCTTGCTCGAATCTCACCCGGTATAACTCATTGCCAAAAGTGCGGTCGGCGATATACTGCTTGTCGACAATCTTTTTGCGGATAAAGTCGGATGATGGAATAGTACCAATAAATGTACCACCTGGACGTAAGGACCGTGTGATGTTAGTGAGCACCTGGCGCACTTTAGCCTCGCTTTCCCATGCATAGTGGAACGAAAACTGCATCGAAACTGCATCCACGGGGAAAAGTCCATCGATAATGCCAGGGAAGTTCTTCTCCAAGATCTCCGGGACCGAGTAGGTGAACAAATCACCAGTGGCGAAACACGCCTCAAAGTTATATCTGCGAGCATCTCTATTGCGCTTTGATTGGATGTTTTGTGGAATAAAGCGAGCCTTATTTTGAGAGTATCGAGAAAACGCTTCTCTCACAGATGCATCACTGATATCCACACCAATATACTGATCCACGCCAGCAAACTCGCACTTGTTCAAATCACCACCTTTACCACAACACATATCCAAAAACACAAGCGGTGCCTGTGGTGCTCTGCGCTTGACCCAGTTCCCTAAAAGCATATACTTGATTGCATTGTTGAAGTTACGCATCTTGTAAATGGGCGATTTCGTACGCGAGCCTTGGAGCTTCGACTGGTAGGTACGCTGGTTATAGTGCTGGCGAACAATACTGTTGATGTCCTTGTTTTCCTTATGGGCAATATTGCTCTGGAACGTGCGGTAGTCCGTATCTATTCCTGGGCCAGAAACACTGGGCACAGATGTGTACGCCGCTACTGCTGCACTGGGGTCTACGTGTGCAGGGTATTCTTCGGCGGGTAGATAATCCTTGCGCCGGATTTCAGGTTCGGGATCACGCCTAATCACGCGTGCATCGTTGTTTGTTCTAGCTGGGGCTCCGTACCTGGCATACCTGTCAGCATTAGCCGCCGAAGCGCCCGAGTTTTCCGTTTCTCCTGATGCATACTTATCGTACTTCGAATAACGATTGTCACGTGTTTGTCTAGTGCCGTACTTATCGTACTTATGTGCACCGTCTTGTTGAAGTTTACTCTTCATCCACGCAGGCACCTCCTGTGCTGCCTCGTTATAGACGGAGGAAGCCGTTTTGGCAGCTCTTGGGATTTTGGGCAACGTACGTGGGCCGTCTTTGTGTCGTGAGAGCGAGCTGCTAAGATCCACATCTTCTATATTGGCCCTTTTGGGGGTTTCCACAGACGTCTCTGGAGGAGCTGCACGTTTCACCTGCGTGCCTCCAACAGTAGTCGCTGTACCGGAATTTGTGCCTTCACTTTCCTGAGACACTTTGCCAGCGTCTAATTGTTTTTCATCGGTGTTTATTTCTGCATTTGAACTCATATTCTTGAACTATATGGTGGATAATACTATTCTGTATCTTTTTCCTTTTGGAATTTAATTGATGACCCAATATGCTAAGCTGATGGAATGTGAGTTCTGGCGTTTATGCGATGAGTAAAAGTTGAACCAAGGTGAGCCAAAAATTCAAGAGTTTAAAATAAAAAATAAAAAAAAGAAGGTATGTCGGTTTATGGCTTTGATCAACTGCGGAAAATTTAGAGCTGGTGCGACTTAAAAGTTTGGACCTTGGGTCTATTTTATTGTGCTGTATTGGTGCGGCTCAATATAATTAAATTGGGAGGAAAGAGCGAAATCGAGAGGAAATAATTAAACCAAAGATATAATGGTCGGATGATTTTGTTTCTGTTCTTGCTTGAAAAAAACTCCACTATTATGAATGTAATTCTATGTCTAAAAAATAAATTAAGAAGTATCATTAAAGCGCCAGCTTGCTTTCCAAAGCGTCTTTGAAAAAGTCCACAATTTGGTTGAGAAACAGTTTTTTGTTTGGCATGTAGTGGCCTCCATCATGCTTCACCACATCCAATTCTGGGTATAGCGAGCATAAGAACTCTGTACGGACGGGCGGAACAACCGCATCTTCAGTTCCGTAAACAGCAACGACTTTTGTAGAAGGGGACTTTGGAACGAAAAAATGACTGTATTTGGGGTTGAGTTCCACGCGGCTCTTATATTCCTGAAGATCGTGGATTTCAGAATTGAGCTGTGCCATTTCCTCGGCAGGGTTCTTGGGAACGGTGAATGCAAAAGGTGAAAAAATCACTGCAATTGAAAGAGGGCCATGCAGAGGAATTAACAGTTCAATTGAATTGGCAAGAATGGCCGACATGGCAGCACCTTGCGAAAACCCGATAATGCCGTCATAGGGCCCATTTTTCTCAATGTGCTTGACGAGATAGTTCACTGCTTCGTCGAAACCTTCATATTCGTTTTCGGAAGAATGAAGCCACCAGCACCGATTGACGTTTTTGGACACAATCTCATCCCATTTTGAGTCTGCTTCTTGGGAATCTGCTGATAATTGGAATGGAAGTTTGTCTTTGCTAGAAATTACGACTGGTGGATCGACGTAATCCAACTCGTAGTTTAATTTCTTAGTGAGAAGTTTTCTAAGACCAGAGGATTTCTCTGCAAGAAGACTACCACTTTGAAGGAATCCAGGAAGACATAAGATTCGAGGCATTATCTATGAGGTGTGAATTGAGGTATCTTTTTCTTCCTTTATACTTTTTTTTTTCGGTGTTTTGTCTCCGTTTTAAATGTGCTGAATGTTAAAATTACTTCGGGTTTATAAGCCCGTGGGGTTAACTTGCGGTGCATATCGATGCCCAATGCGCACTAGTGGAATCAGCTGATTATTATTTTTGGAAAAGCAGATCCCCATGTAAGTATGCGAATTTTGTTTTTTTATTTTAGAAAAATTCTCATTGTTTTGGGATAACTTGTAGATGGTTATCAATGTTCCGGGCATCGGTGAATTTTCAGCTTTTTCCAAAACGAGCCATATGATCTAGTAGGCTCAGCAACATGTTCGTAGATCAAAAGCTTGAAAAGCATCATGTTACATGAGAAATGTATTCACACTCTGAAGCGTGTTACGGCTAGGATTCACCTGGCGACAGTCCAGAATCACACAAAGGTGCTGTTTTATCACATCCTTATTGATGTGTGGTGGCAGTGAAGTGGGGGCCCATGTAGTGTCGTAATGCTTAGCAAGAAGACAAAGGGCAACACCCACACTCAAGTCTTTTCCGGAATCACAGAGAATAACCACCTTTTCTTGCATGCTCACGATTGGAATATTTGAAACAATGGATGGGAGTATTTCACGGAGTTGTTTTGAGCCCTTTTTAGAGGACTCGACCTTATAAGTAGAAATCTCGGTTGGCGCTTCTTTCGGAACATCCACCACCGTGAATTCAGGAGAAAGTATGATTATATGCTTGATAAATTTATCAATACTGGTTACTTCAGAGAAACTTAAGTCTTTGCTGATGCAGCCAATGAAAATACCAGTTTCTCGGAGCGAAGACGCGTCTATCGATATCTCTTCGTCGCTGGCCTTTGAATGTTCATATATTTTCTCGATCCGACTCAAAAACTCTTCCTCACTCAACCACAGACATATATCACCCGTTGCCATATCTATGACACGCAATTCATCTGCTGGCTCATAGTAGATCTCGTTCCATAACAAATTATGATCTAATTTCCCACCACAGATTTCCAGTGATGCCCAAAGCTCATGATCATCAGCGGCTCCTTGCACATAAGGTTGTGGAAAGTGCCACCCAGGAACATTTGTACCAGAAGCAGATTTGAAAGATGCAGTTAAACAGCATATCGAAAACATATTTGCAGAGGCCTGGACTGTTTGGTGTTTTTTACCGGGATATATCCAGTGAGGCACAAGTGGTTTTTGAGCGCCTAGCCTATTGATTAGCTCTTGTTTCGAAATCAATCCGAGCTTTTTCACTTCCCGTGCATGTTCAGGAATGAGTTTGACTATGGTGGAATGTTCGCTTGCAGAAACCATTTCCCTTGGCGTGCTAAGCCAATTATTTTCGGCCAATGTCTTCCAATCCTGGTCAGAAATGTCGTCTCCTTCAAACATAATATAATTAAGCACAGCACACCAAATAGGCACTGTTTTCAGGAGCGCATCGGGCATAATTTTGCCCTTTCGCGTAGAGTCCACTAGAATTAGAGTGGGTTCCTGTTTCAACATATCTAGCATGTGGAAATTAAGTCTCCGCATTGAAAATTTCCATTGGCCCGTATGGCCATCTGTAGATTTGAAATATACACTGCCCGTGCTATTTTTGGGCTCGATATACCAGAGACCGCATCGTTCATTGGCCACTATGGGGAATTCAGAAAACTGGCCAACATACTTACTATCGAAAATAATTGACTGAACCCTGTTTTTCACCGATCCAGTTTCCCGCCGAAGATCCTTAAGAATTTGCGAATACTCCATTTGTGGGTCCTATGTTTTATTTTTTCTCTTTTGTTTAAGTTTCACGTCTCTTTAGTTTTCCTGCTTTCAAGCACTGATTGTGATTGTCTCGATGCTCTTCGAAGTGCATATGAGCCCTGCCTCAGCAGTGAAAACCAATAGTTTTTAAAATCAATGTCAAGAATCGAAAAAAAAAAACCCCATTGTGTGTGGACAATGATATTTTTTTTTATTTTCCTTTTATCTTACTTTCTGATTTTTTTTTATAAAAAAACCCAAATAAATACCTTAAGAGATTTAAAAACCTGCCGTATCCACGTTCGTGGCATACAATTTGCCGTTTTGGGTCAATTACATTCATGTTTTGAACAGTCAAAATGTAACAAGTGAATTCCTCTTAGTCTTCGTTTAGAACAACAATAAAAGTTGCTGAACAGGTACAATAATTAGTCAGTAAATTATTGTTTTTTTATTTGTTCCAAACTTTTGGTTGTGTTAGTGAGTTGTAGAATGAGCAATTAGATTTTCACTTTTCGTTTGACGAGGGTGGATAATTTCAAATTCCACAATGTCTCCGTCACTTCATCGATGTGAAACTCCAGTGAAAGAACTCGTGTGAATTTGGAACTCGTGTTAATTTGGCATGGGAAAAAATTTCAAAAATATTCATGAAAGCTGAATTTCGTTCAACTTTACAACTTCTTTAAAATTGAGACACCGTTTGCAACGAAAATTTTTTTAGATAGTAGGTGGTAGTATCTCGACATTATAAAAGCACCAAATTATTGAGAACCTTGTGATACTTCCACACTTTTCATTGTTTGTAGATGCTATTAATAATAAATTATGTTTCATTTTAATTACAGCAATTCATTAAAAGTGTACAATCAAACAATTCAATTCAAACACAATACAAAATCTATTGTAGTTTGGTGTGAAGGTCCTTTATGATCCGTACTGGATGAATTTTCTGAATGTCAAAAAAGAAATTGCTCAGATCAATTTCTCAAGTCAATACAAAAAGGCAGCAAGGAAGTGCACTCGACCTTACAGTTGGCTTTTTAATTCCGAAAATGAAGTTCTTGGAGGTTGACTTAGGCTTGATTGACTTGAAAAAACATTGTGCCGGCAAAAAGAAAACAATGGGAAATGTTATTTCTGCCTGTTGCGGAATCAAAGAGTTTAAGAGATATTCAGCCCATTTGAATTCAGTAGCACACGCAGAGGAATGTTTATTGCTGAATGGGGGTAACCAAGAGATTCATTCAATAGCTCTGTCTCAACTAGTTGATGACGACGAAGAATTTGAACCCATCAAGATTACCTATGCCTCACTAAAGGAATATCAAGTAAGAATGGCATACCAAATGTTTCTTGAAGAGCAGACGTATTTACTGGAAGAGGCTTCAGAATGCCTAACCAGTAAGGATTGCAAATTCTCATGGAATGGAGGCAAATTTGGTGATCATACTTACAAAGGACTACATATTGAAATTCCAATGACAGAACAATTCTTGAATACATATCTCTCAAAGATACAGCAAGATTGGGATCAGTACCCTTTTTACCGAGAGCAGACAATGCTATTGATGTTTGAGAATCAAGTACCATGGTATGCGTATGTTCACACCATATACTCCAAAAATCTTCCAGGAAAATCTTTTCGGACTGAAACTCCAAAAATTCTAAAGATTTTTGTGAAAATTTATGATTGGGATCGTAAGTCTCCTCCAGAAAGGTCTTTACTCAAGAGGCTTCGGATATTGCCTTGCTCTGTTGGAATATCACGTGCATTCAAAGCGATGACATTAATACTGAATCCAATGATAGTAAGAATGATATTGGGAAAAGATAGCGTCGAGCAGAAGTACGTGGAAGGAAAATTTGAGTTTTGTCAAAAAAACCTTAACGCTTCTCAGAGACGGGCAATTTCTTCAGCGATGCTGAATCTGATTACGATTCTTCAGGGTCCTCCAGGAACAGGAAAAACTCATATCATCACAGAAATGGTCATACAGCTCTTGAAACAAGACGTTTATCCGATAATGATCGTAGCTTCATCAAATATGGCAGTGGATAATATCGCAGAGAAATTATTACCTGAACACAAGGATATCATGCTACGTGTGGTTGCTGCATCAAGGGAAAGTAAATATGATAAGACCCATGAGTTGAACCCCGTGTGTTTGCACACAAAAGTCCGCCAAGATTTGCTGCCAGCTATACTTAAACTATTGGATAGGTGGCAGGATTCTTCTGCTCCACTTACAAAGCTGGAAAATAAGGCCGTTATGAATGCCCGGAACCCCGTTTCAGGGCAGATAGTGTCAAAGAGTAAAATTATCCTTACTACAACAGTAGTCGCTGGTGGAGCTCTTTTGAAGAAAATATTGAAGTTGCCGGTTGTGATTATGGATGAGGCAACTCAATCACCGGAATACTCTAGCCTAATTCCATTAGCGTTTCCAGGAATAGAAAAGATTATGTTAGTGGGAGATCAAAAACAATTAAGTGGTCATGCAGAAATTCCGGCTTTGGCCGTGTCTTTATTCGAGAGGGTTATTGGGAATGGAACTTATAAACCTGCCATGATGCTTGATGTACAATACCGTATGCATCCTAAAATAAGCAAGTTCCCTCGGTGCAAAATATACCGTGGTTTGCTTAAAGATGGAATTACTTGCAAAGATCGTTCAATGGAGGGAATTCCAGAGGACCCGGTAGTATTTTGGGATACGCAAGGAAAGCACCCAGAGTCGTTCGCTATCGAAATGGATGAAGAAGAGAAAAAGTACACTTACTGCAACTTGGGCGAAGTGCAGTTTGTAAAAGATGTATTAGTCCAATTAATTAAAGAGAAGAAAGTGTGCAAATCAAAAATAGGGATCATTGCACCATATGGTGGGCAGCGAAGTTTGATCTCTTCTATCATTGCAATGGACGAACGAATCAACCCCGAGAAAGAAGAAGTACAATTTGAGGAGGATTGTGATCAATTGCGTTGGGCAAAAGGTGCCACTATTCACCTTGTGTCGGGAATAACTGTTGCTTCAATTGATGGTTTTCAAGGAAGAGAAAAAGACTTCATCATAATATCTTGCGTCAGATCAAATGACAAAAACAACATTGGGTTTTTAAGTGACGTGAGGAGATTGAACGTGGCATTGACGAGAGCGAGATTCGGATTGATACTCGTTGGAGATGTCGATTGCTTGAGGCAAGGAAGTCCATTTTGGGGAAACTTTATTGAGTATATGGAAGCAAAAGGGCTGGTTTTGAGGAGCCTGGAGTTTATGTATGGATCATCGTAAGTATTTTAAATTAAGTAATCTTGATGAATTGTCACTTTTGGAAAAATGTATGATTCTGCAATTAATTTAAGCACAGTATTCTTAAAATTACATCTGCTTTGTTTAAACAAACAGCTAAGGGCATCAAATATTCTAAAATGACCACCATATTTCAGCGTTCTTTATCTTTACTTTTATTAGTTCCAGTCGCCAAGTTCTATCTCCCTCAAATAAGCTTAATCCAAGAAATTCAAGCAAGAATCTTTACTAAATTACGTATCCCTCATATTTACTTGTCTATCATTGCGGGTTTATAATGAGCGCTAGATCTAAGTAATGGATAAATGACCAAAGAATATGCCCCATACACCGGCAGTAATTTATGTTTGGCAGCTTTATTTAGCGACGCAAACCTGCCTTTCTAGCCTTTTTCAAAGCCGCCAATTTAGCCTCCTTTTCCATTTCCCTCTTATCTTCAAGAAGAGCGTTTCTCTTTGACCGCGATTCCTCCTCCAAGATTTCTGCACCGGTGGCCTCCATATCGTCGGAGTCATAGTCATCGTAATCGAAATGCCTACGTTTTTTCCCCCGGTTGAAGATTGACCAGATCTCATCACGGTCGTATTCTGGTTCATCCTGCTCAATTTCTTCGTCCTCAGACGCAATAAACGAATCCATATCATCGGACTCTTCATCCTCGTCGTCATTTTCGTCTGAGTTTTCGACCCTGGTTCTACCATGGCCGTTAGGGCCTGGCCTGGCACTGGGTTTTTGTTTGAGTTTTGCCGCAAGCGCAGATGATGGTTTTCGCATGGGGAGAGGTGCTCTTGCTTGGACTGCTGGTTGTGGAGAGCGTAGACGGCTTTGTTGTTTAGCAGAAGAAGGCACAGGCCTGTTTATTGGTTGCTGTAAATTTCGCCCCTGTGTCGAGCTTTGTGAAACAGGCTTTCTAGCCGCCAGTACAATTCTTGGATCCTGGCCAGTGATCTTTCTTTTTGGACCAGGCAGCACTGCTTCCGGAGACCGTGTTTTCTGTTTTATGGCAATTGACATCTTGCTCTGGTCTATGCCCGAAGCCTTGGCCATAAGCTCACTGAAACTCATTTTAGGTTTCTTTTCTCGTTGGATTTGAGGAGCTGAAGTTGTAGGCAAAACAGCACGATTTCTACCACCATTGCTCATGCGAATTTCCCCCGATTTCGAACCAGAGCCACGCGCTGGTTGTTTAGAAGAGCCATTTGAAGGTCTGGCTGAGCTTTTGGCTCGAGAACTGGGTTCTTTCTTTGGGCCAAGGCCCTTTTTCTCTCGTAGTTCTCGCTCTTTTTGTTCTCTTTCGGCCTTTCTTGCGGCTTTGAGCCGTGCCACAACAGGATCCACCACTCGTTCGCCAGGAGGGGTCACCAGGCTTGCAATGGAGCTTGAGCGGGATTTCTGCGGATTTTGTGCGGCATTTCCACTGGATTTAAAGGGTTGTTGCTGGGCTACAGGTGTGATCTGGCCTTTTCTTTGGAGTTTTTCTAGAATCTTTGATGCGCTCATATTCGAGGCGGAGTATGACTGAAATGCACGTTCTATAACAGAGTGAGATGAAACACTTGGGGAAATAATTTTCTTATTCTTTGTGTTTATATAAAAGATTTGGTGGTGCGTTTTTTCCTTGTGTTCCCTTATGTTTTTTTTTTCTTTCCTTTTTTTGAATCTGTCTTAGATTCTCACCTCAGTCTCTTCATTGTTTGGATAGTTATGGAAAGCACACCCTGGAATTTACTATGAACACCGCGCATAAACTTTCGCGATCTGAGTATTTTTAAAATAAATCCGTTTATTAGTTACTTCTACATTTAACAAGCAATAATTGATTCGAGGATTGAAGAAAATTGCAGGAAAGTTGTAGAGACAATAGTATCAAAATTCTATCTTCTCCGAATTATTCAGTCGAGTTGAACATGAACATAATTGGCAGAGTATGTCCTGCTTCCGTGCGGTAACTGTACTATTCTGACACTTGACGCTTTTTTCTTTCCGCAGCTTGCGAACAGTCACTTTGCTTGTTTCTGCCATCGAATTGAAATATTCTCCTTTATTTTTTCTCTCTTGATTCATCATAAAAGCTGATTTTAGCAGTTCCGACCCAGAAACCATGACTCACGAATCGTCATCATCAGCAGCTGCCTTGAACATCGCCATAAATTCTTCCAAGCCACGCTCTGCCTCATCCTCTTTGCCCAAATCAGACATGAGTTGGCGAGTGCGTTTAATGGAAAAGTCCTCACACTTGCGTATGGTTCCACTCACATGGACAGAGCGCACTACCACATCGTAATTGTCCAATTTAGTGATCAAGCCCAATGCAGCCACCACCAAATGGAAATCGTTACGAGTACACCGCAAAATTCCCGTGGAGGTTTTGTTACTGAAATATTTCACAATAATCAGAGATGCAACAGTTCCCGACCCAAAATCACCATAATGATCGGCAATCACCCGTTTTAGTAGAGTGACTATAGATCGCGGGCTTATCGAGGGGGGTGATGGCGCATGAAGATGTAGTAGGGCTTCTTTAGACGAATTGCTAAATTCATGGAATTTTGAATTTGAGCCCCTGGAGTTCGAATAGGACCCTGGAGGATAGAGAATCTCAAACAAGATGTATCTTTGTTTCAAGCGTACCATCGATGCTTGCTAGTAAAAAGTGTGCACCACGTCTAGAAAGTCTTCGCGATACCCACATGAACACACATTAAAATGAAAATGTCTCGATTTCCTGCACACACACACCATCAAATCGTCAAGTACTTGTTGGTGATATCCAGAGCCAACTCAGTATTGCCACTAAGCGTAAAGATCAACGTTAAATTATAAGCGGCTTCCATCAGCAAATCATAATCTGGGTCGTTTGCTAGTTGGTCGTGGTATGCAAGGACTTTTTCGTAATGTTTGACTGCAAGCGTGGGGAGACCTATCATCTGGAACATTCTCCCATAGTTATACTCAATCTCTTGCAATTCATATATTGTTGCACCTTGACTTCTCGCACTCTTGTACTCCATGAGGTAACTTATACCTTGAAGCAATTGAATATGACGATTGCTACTGTTCCGCTGCATTGATCGGTGTATGTGAGCCAATCCAAGGACAAAACAGATTGTTGGATCGTTGTAGTATTGTCTGTAGGCACGAGTCAAGTAGACAATCGGCGAGGAAAATGTTCTGTTGCTTCCAAGTAAACAAGCATAAATGTATAATAAATGAGGATTTTCTCTATCTGGTTTGAAAGACTTCAAATCCACCGTCACTTGAGCAGAGCCGCTAATTTCACTTGCAAAAAGAATCGAGTCAAAAGCCTTGACTTGACGAAGAAAAAATTTCTGGTGGTTATAATTAGAGAACACTGCCCAGGCAGCAACACCAGAGCCAAAACAGCACATGAAGAAATTGTACAAAGTGGGCGAGAACTGACTTGAAGTGAGGAAATATCTCACATTGTTAGACACAGCAGCGCCGAAATCTTGTTGGTGGATTCCTAGCGTGAGTCTCACAAGACGTAGAAGCATACTTCTAGTTTTGTCATGCTTGAATACGCTCACATTCATGGCAAGCTCTATTGTTTCGATGGCCTCTTTCAAATCGCCCTTGAAGTTTCTCAACAAGTATGCATATTGAACAAATATCCAAAACCAAGTGTCGTAATCCAATCCACGGAACTCTTTTTTCGAGGTCATGACAAGCCGGGAGTTTTCTGTTTCAGCATAACCTTCGAAAAGATTCTGGATTCTGCTGATTTTCTCATTCAACGCCAAAGACTTTTTTCTCTTGTAAAACGCAATGCCCTTGAATATGGTTTTTCTGTTCTTCGGGAAAAAAGTACGTATTTCCACAAACATTTCAATGAGCTGCGATGCAAGCTTGAGCCATGCGCTTACCGCGGCATCATGTCCTTGATCGATTGCATCTTGCAATCTCTTCATCCGGTTAAATTTACCCTTGACAATCTTTGTGGCATTTTCCTCGATTTTGATTCGATCGTCTTCATCAAGATCATTTTTTCTGATCTTCTTGTAGTAAGAAGAATTTTTAATAAGGGCAAAGTCTTCAGCCTGACCAGCCTCTTCTGCATGTGCAAGTTTCTCATTTTCTGGCAGATCAGCACTTTTCTCGGACATTTTGGAGATTTGAATCTTGGAAACATCCTCCATAAGCTGTGTAGCAAAATCCATTTCTTCTGTATGATACAAAGCCTCAATGAGAGTCAATTTGACATCCACATTACTAGGATCATTTTTGAGAGCTCTCATTAACACTTTTTTCGCCTCTGCGTAGTTTTCCACCTCGAGAAGACACTTACCCAAGAGTATATCCAGCTCAGTGTTGGTATCGTACTCAAAAAGAAAGCGTAAAAATGGTACAGCTTCGGCATAATAACCCTGCGTTTCAAGACCACTTCCGGCATCGAAAAAGAGGTCAAACATTTCGTATTTATCATCCTCTTCAAAAAGGTAATTGAATTGCTCAACAGCTTCATCCTTTTGGTCTAATTGTAATCTAAAGATACCAAGTTTAAAGCGAATATCAATCGGAAGAGAAAACTCTCTATGCATCAAGGCCTCGCAACTTGATGGCTTTTTGGAACGCAAGTAGGCATACCGACGCTTGGCGCAAAATTCCGAATCTTCCTGCTCTTCCCACCAAACCTCATCTTCCCTACCCTGTTTCCATCTGGAAACAACCTTGATCAACTTGATTCCAGGGGCCCACGATTCTTGCGATGCGAGCAATTCACAAGTGATATTAAGTTCAGTCCAGTCAAATTCCGGATATTCTCTATTGGGTTGAGGGTGCAAATTACTGTCTAGCACTCGCATATAAAGGTTGACCGCGTCATTAAAACGTTTTTGCTCGGCGTAAACGCTGGCCAAATTACGCACAATTGAGCCTTCTGAAGGGTAAGCCACAAGCAATTTCTGGAATCCTTCCAAAGCACGTGCGTAATGCTTTTTTTCCTTATGAAGCAAGGACCTTTCGGTGATGTAATGCAATGGAATACCTTCGGACTTTGCAATTGCATGATTATAACAGTGAATGGCCTGATCTATATGACCCAAGTCTGAACTCATATCAGCTACCAAACCCCAGAAATCACCATCGGCTTCACCACTTTCTGCCGCAAGAAGCCAAAAAAAGCAACACTTGTTGATATTTCCACGCATCTTACAGATTTCTCCAAGTGTTTTGTATGCAACAAAGTTCTTTGAATCTAGTTTGATCACTTCCGAGTAGTGTTTCCATGCAACAGATAAGTCGCCATTCACGAACGCCTCATTGGCTCTTGATAAATGATCACGAAGCTCGGGATTGTTTTCCTTGGTGGCTCTCATAACTCTACGTCTTCTACCTTGAGCCGTGGTGGGCTGTTTCCGCACTTTGAAACCGGAGGCTGCTTTGATATTATCTCGAAGAGAATACCCATCATTCAAATCATCATGTCCTTCTTCCGAGTCGTCGTTATCCGACCATTGAATTGGCGAAGGGAAGTTCTCCTCATCTAAATCTAGTCCATTGAAATGGACCTGCTTTTCATAAGCCCGCGGGTCGGCACTGCTATGATGAGAGCCATCTGCTAAGGCTGGGTCAATATCTATATCCATTTCATCTTCTAGTCCGCTTACATTATCGTTTTCGTTTTCGTTTTCGTTTTCAGTGACATATTCCTCATCAGAAAATCCCAGATTGTACTCTTCATCTGACAGCTCCGCCGCCATTGGTAATTGTGTGGACATCTTTTTTTTAATCTAAACTGATGCGCACTTTGAAGTTTAACAATTACTGAAGTGCTTCACCATAATACTGAGGGGGGTTGTGCACTACTGTCAACAAACCACCAGAACAGGAAAAGTGCCCGCGCTCACGTGCCCGGGCTCCCCACTAGTACTAGTAACTACCCTTCCAAGTGCCTTTCTCAATATGTCCTATGCATTTTTATTTTGCACCCGTGTATTTTCAAGTTTGAAATTGATTCCGTTGTGTTTTTTTTTTTTTTTTCGTTTTCTTCTTTTTTTTTTCACTTTCAGCTGATGTATCACAATGAACGGGAAGAAGAATTTCACATCCCCTCACGGCCCTAATAATTCGAAAGCTGGAGAAAAATAACCCCCTGTGTTAGGGTCCCCATATCTCTCTATGATCGACAAAGAGCTCTCCTTCTTGGCTGAACCCGAGTGGACGCACTACTAACCATTGTTACCGGAATAGTTTAGCCACTAGCCATTGTCATCGGCTCAGTATGCTACAATCTATTGTCTTGGATTAGTACCTCTCGGCCAAGGTTTGCCAACTCGTCTCTCGGAGTTATTACTTTGAAAACATTATATAAAGCCCTTTCCCTTCTGCCTTAATAATTAGGAAAAGGGTAAGCTTAAATTACATATAACAATCATGCATTAGCGGGTAATGATCCCCACTCGAACCTGATACCCTGACCAGCTCTCAAATAGATGCCGCTCTGAGATCTGACCTTGTTTATTTATTATTAATTTTTTTTTTCTTTTTTCTTTTAATTCTGGCTAATACTACTGGAAACGAATTTCTGCAAAATTATCCAGTCAAAGTTTGGAGAGCATGAGTCCCATCCATCCTGATGCCGTTAAATGAGTCTGGTATTTTCTGAAACGAACAAGCGCGGCTGGCGGATGGTTTCAACACTAATTTCTTCACAATAAGTGTACAAAACATGTAAAGAACTCTTGCTATATTCCATTCGTTTGTGTCCCATCCTGCTAAAGAAAAGCAAAGTGAGCCAAAAGATTTTTTGTTTTTCGAAAAGGAACAAATCCTACATGCTGAGTTGTATCAGATAAACCTCAAGTTCCAACCATGGTTGCCTGAGGACCTATGGATATGATTTTAAAGTCATAGCAGAAGACAAACGAAAAGAAAAAAAAATGTATTACTTTAGGAATATGCTTTTTTTTTGAAAATTTAATTCCATTTCTATCAATGAATATAGCTATGGAAAGACGTCTGAGTTAATATACGGTTGGGCCCAGAAAAATGGCAATATAATCTCGGGCAAGGTCTCGCTCGCGAAATCTACGTTCAGCCTTAGGCGCGGCGGAGGAATGAATTTGGCCAACGGCTTCTAGAAATTATTCTATATGCACGTCATTGTGACCATGCTACGTCGCTCGACTCCGCCTCCACACTACTTATATATTGGCTCTGTATTCGGCCAAAAAAGAAAACAAAAAACATATCGATCCGGATTTTCTTACGTTCAACTTAAAAAGCAAGGTTGAACTTAGAGAAGAGAAGTAAGGAAAAAGAAAGAACAAAAAGAAAGAACAAAGAACAAAAAATCCTGCAAGATGTCTGCCAACGAATTCTACAGCTCCGGCCAAAAGGGGGAGAGACAAGATCGTCCCCACGAGCAATCAAATCATAATACAGCACAACAATATGATCAGCAACAAGAAGGCGAAAGAGGCTTTTTGTCATCTGCCATTGGCTCTGCAATTGGTGGTGGTAAGAACAATGGGCACCAGTCCAATGGAATTGAAGGAATGATTGGAAACGCCATTATGGGCAAGTTGACCGGTGGTGGGAAAAACAACCATGGTAACAATCAGGGTGGTGGCTCCTCCGATATGTTTAGCGGCCTCTTGGGTGCTGTGACTGGAGGAAACAACAATCATAACAATAACAATAATAACAATAACAATAATAATAATAATAATAACCATGGCAACTACGGTAATCAGGGAAATTATGGAAACCAGGGAAATCACGGTAACAGTGGTTCTGGTGGTGCTGGTGCGTTGGTGGGTAGTCTTTTAGGAGCCGTTAGTGGTAGCGGTAAACCTAATAACCACGGCAACCAAGGCAACAACGGTTCTAACTCTTCTGGTGGATTGGGCGGCCTTCTTGGTAGCTTCACGGGTGGAAACAATGGCAACAGCAACCATAACAATGGGGGCTACGGCGGAAACAACGGCGGGAACTACCAAAGTAACAGTGGCAATTATCAAGGCAACAACGGCTACGGTGGAAACAGCAACAACAACCACTACCAAGGTAATAGCGGTTACGGAAACAATAATGGTTACAGTAACAATAACAATAACTACGGGGGTAATGGCGGCAACCATGGAGGTAATTACGGAGGAAACCATGGAGGAAACCAAGGTGGAAACTATGGAGGAAACCAAGGTGGAAACTATGGAGGAAACTATGGCGGCAATGGAGGCAATTACGGAGGAAACCAAGGTGGAAATAACGTCAATAATGGCAATTATGGCGGTGATAATTCCTGGGGTTACGGAAGATAAGTTGCGGCAGGTATATCTGCCGTATAAATTTTGCCGGTCATCGTTTATTGCCCTCGATTCTGATATTATCAAAGACAGGTTGTCTTGATGAAAACAAGTAGATTTTCATATATACTAAGTATTAGCACACGCAAGGTAGATTGTTTTTTCAAAAGTTTGAATGTCTGTAGTTGAAGCTACTGCGCGGGCGCACGCTTAATGCCAACGCGTCACTACGTCCTGAGTTAAATTAATGTTCCTAGCAAGCATATTAAGTAAAAAAAAAAGAAGAAAAAGTAACAGAATAAGCCGAAAAAGAAGGATGACGATATGGATGAAGCTCATATTATTACTTGAATTCATCGATGAAAGAAAAAAAACGTCTCTATAAAAAAACTTTACTTCATTTTTCTTGGCCTTTAAATAAGACCCTGCTTCAATACTAAAGACTAAATTCCATAGCCACAGTGCGCGCAGACTTTCCATTGTTCAGGCCAAGCTTTCGTTAGTTCATCCAGCTTAAATCATCAAAAATAGGGTGAACGGAAAATAGGAATATAGGATTATTCCCGCATATTACAATACTATGCTTATCACATTCCTATATTGCATAATCAGCGTGGTTTCTGCTTCTTCAGTGGCAGTCAACTTACATGCTAATTGGACGGAATCGCCGTTTGAGGTGCAATTGGTGGAAGCTCTTGCCGGCCATAATGAAACGCTATTCTATCAAAGTGTGAAACAACTTTTCACAGATTCTACCGAAGAATCAGATTGGGATGATGGTGACACTGAAGACTCGAACGACTTTGTGGATACGGGTCTCGATTATTTGTTTCTTAATCTTGATAAAGAACAAGATCCAAGATCGCATGCCAGCCTTTACAAGAAGGTTGTCCTGCAATTAACCAGACCCCAGGTGGATTTCTTGAATCTTAATTTGGTCAACGGGATCTACTCGCCTCGCATCCAGGCTCACTATGACCATTATGCGTGGGAAATCAAACCCAAAGTCGAAGAAACTGTAACGAAACAATGTTCCACGGACTCGTTTGGTGGAAAAATCGATGATCCGCTGGCTGTTTGGGTCAAATATGGTCCGCGAGTCTATTGCTCAGAACCGGATTTGTACGCACTTCAATTGGATAAAACATCTGAAGCAAAGTTACCTTTTGACCGGTCGATTGGACCTAATCTGGAAGCACCTTTGCTTGTCCTTTATGGTGACCCATCAAGTGAACGGTTTTCAGGCATGTTTTCAACTCTTTTGCTGTTAGCAGAGGCAGGAAACTTGCAGTTTGTGTGGAGATACGTGCCATCTAAACAGCTGCAGCCTCTTGCCCTTTCAGGCTATGGAAAAACACTTACTGTGTTGAAGAAAAGGGAAGGATTGCCTAAGTCAAACCTGGGAACCTTCTCTTTAACAGAAATCTTGGACAACTTTCAAAATACTGACATATATGATATTCCCCATGATCAGCTTCCTCACATTTCTGCCATGATTACTGCCCTTGTTCTAGATACGCCTTCCACTGAACGGTTTGAAAAATTATCTTTTGTCCTCAAAAACCTTCCGCTTTATGCCCCCCATCTTGTGAAAGCTACAAAACCTTCGAATTTCGACTCGGTGAAAGCACATGCCAAAGCCAACGAAAATAAAGGTGCATCACGTGATCTTATGGGCTTGTCCATTAATGGTGCTATGGTACACAGACTTGAGACAGACTTGCCATATGTCATCAATAAACTCCAGGAAGAACTCAAGCTCATCGAAAAAATGGAGGAGCTCGGCTTTACTAAACTGCAGGCAAAAAAGTTGTTCACCAAATTTGCTCTTCTCAGTGCCTATAAAGAAAACGAGTACCGAACTGGATCTTCTGAAAACAGATATGCTGTTTACAAAGAACAATTTGACGCTGAAGATGAATCTTCAGGGGGCTTAGTTTTCTTCAATGACTTGTCACAGGATGATAACTACAATTTGTACTCCACAGATAGATTCAAGGTCTATATTCAAGAGGCCTCTCAGTTTAGACTTGGACAGGTACCTCCTTTGAAAGAAAATGTGCATGACTTGATCTTTGTGATCAACTTTTCGAACAAGAGCCAGTTGAAGGTATTTTTCGCCATGTCAAAAATGATCTTGGACAAAGGTATTCCTCAGCAACTAGGTGTACTTCCATTAGTGGATTCCGAAAAAGACGCTAGAATTACTGAAATGTACTACCATATTCTAGAAGTTGGCGAGCTCACCGAAGCACTTGCTTTCCTCTACAAATACCTCGATGCCAAGCCCGAAGATGAAGAATCACTCTTTAGCTTGGTGGCACACGCGGGAGAAAAGAAATACTTACAATTTAAAAGCACGCTCGATAAATTTTCTATCAGCGAGCCTTCTGTTATCATAAACGGTGTTATTGTCAATATGCGCTCCTCCAACTGGCAAAATCAAATGGGCCAGCAAATTGTCCATGATGTGAAAGTTCTCCAAAACGCTATACGTCAAGGAAATGACAGGGGTAAACTGTTGAAAGATGTTCTTTATGCCGATGCGAAGTCGTTTCGTAATTTGAGGGTCACGCCGAAAGATCCGGGGAATATCAGATACAAAAGAATCACACAGGAGCTCCTCGATGCATCTGTATCGTTTAAGAAAGTGGTGGATCCAAGCAGAACTTCAATCACATTTTGGCTCATTGGTGATTTTAACAAAAACATTATTAGTGAGCAGTTCAAGCAGATTCTTGGATTCATGAGGCAATACAATGGTAGATCCACTCAGGTCCGAGTGATTAATACCGCAAAGGAATCGAAGGTACTCGAAAATTTGGTTTCGAAGTTTTCCAATAAGTCACTTTCCTCGGCCATGATTCGAAATATGATTCAGATGGTTGGTGATGTTAAAATCCAAACATTTTCCGAGATTGATCCTGTTAAAGTTGCAGTCCTCGAGAACAATCAGATTCAAGTCCATCAATCTACTCTTTTGTTCAATTCAAGACAATTCCGTCTCGACACTTTGTTTGATGTTCGTGAGTTGCAACAGATACTCAAGTACGAATTTCCTCAGCGCTTAGATACCATTGACGAAATCTTGCACGCGTATCCAGATGATTTTGATCATAGCACCATCCTTGATTTTAAACCCGAGTCTTTTGATTCTTTGGATTGGTACGATATGCTCACTTCTGTTGTCACCGAATCGTTCAACTTGGAAGACTCTATTGTGCGGACAGATGTTGCCAGATTTGATTTCTCTTCTTTAAATTTCGAAAATTCAATTGACCTCACAGGCTATGATAAAGAAAAACCATTGGATATTTTGGTCACGATTGATCCTGTGGATGAATTCTCTCAACTTTTGATTTCCATGGTGGAATCTTTGCGTGACTTGCTGATGGTCAATATCTTGTTACTTGTTCAACCTCTTTCCCTGGTTGATGAACCATTGACGGTAAACAGATTTTATGCTTCTGGTTTCTTAAAGTCGCTACCAAACTTCACGCCAGACGGAAGGTTTACAAGACAAGCAACAGAGGAATTTACCGCTTTACCTGATACGAGCTACAGCTCGAATGTTGATGTGCCTAATAGGTGGGTTATTGTGAAAAATGAAACTGCGGCTGATCTTGATTTCAACAACTTGAACTTGGGTAAAGACAAAGTCTTTGTGGATTATATTTTGAAGAGTTTAGTTGTGGAGGCATTCGTGAAAAATGTCAAGAATGCAGCACCTGTTTCTGGTTTAAGTCTAGTTGCAGATAGTAAACATGGTTTACGTGAAGGCTTTACAATGGAAACGATGGGCTATAACCAAATACGACTTGAGCCTGGAGTGTGGGATTACAAGATTAAAAATAACGCAAAGTACGAACTACTCTCTGCGGATTCCAACAAATATATTGCGAACGATGAAGCGGTTGAATCGTCATCCCTCTCTGTGTTTTCTTTGGCGGGAAATCTCATACACGTTCGTACTAGAGAAAAGACATTGTCCGGGATTTTACCCAAAACCTCTGGTCAGCCCCAGGCTGATATAAATGTTTTCAGTATAGCAAGCGGGCTTAATTACGAGAAGTTGATGGCAATAATGATGCTTTCGGTGAAAACCCACACAAAGAAAACATTGAAATTCTGGCTTCTCGAAGAATTTTTGAGTCGGGAATTTAAGGAGCAGTTGTCACTTTTGGCTAAGACCTACGATTTCCAATACGAATTGATTTCCTACAAATGGCCCATTTGGTTAAGAAAACAGTCTGAAACACACAGAACCGTGTGGGCATACAAGATTCTTTTCCTTGACGTTTTATTTCCCGAGGACTTGGACAGAGTTATTTTTGTAGATGCAGACCAGATTGCCCGTACTGATTTGGCTGAGTTGATGCATCAGGATTTGGAAGGGGCGCCGTATGGATTTGTGCCTATGTGCAACTCTCGTGAGGATATGCAAGGGTTCAGATTCTGGGAACAAGGTTATTGGAAAACGGTGTTAAAAGATGATCTTAAGTATCACATTAGTGCGCTTTATGTTGTCGACCTTGTTCTGTTCCGTGCAAATGCGGTGGGTGATAAGTTACGTGCACATTACCAGAAATTATCATCTGACCCAAGCTCACTTTCCAATCTTGACCAAGACTTGCCAAATAATCTTCAACGACAAATCCCCATTTATTCGCTCCCCCAAGAATGGCTTTGGTGTGAAACCTGGTGTTCGCACGAGCTGAAAAAGGCCGCGAAAATGATTGATTTGTGTAATGATCCTACGTCTAAGGAATCAAAAATTGCAAGGGCAATCCGACTGATTCCTGAATGGAAGAACTACAATAAGCATTTGCAGAAATTGGGTGATGGAAAGCTTGAGATTTTCCATGATGAGCTCTAGACGGTGTCTTTATTTTTGTTTTGTTTTCGCAGTTGTCCTCTTAGACTTCTAGTGACCCCAGACAGCACTGTGTACAGTACAAAGCACGCGATAACGGAGCTATGCGTCATGCGCGATAGGCCTGCACACGGCGCGTGGTTGTCAGCGCACGTGAAAGTTCATCAATTGTTCATGCGGGCCGTAAGCTTTCGGCATTAAATTAGGGGTCCGAATTAAGGCAATCTTGTGCATTCCTTTGGCAGATTTTCTTGAGTATTCAACCCAATTTAGCCTCATTTGTATGGCTGTCGATGAGAATTTTCTCATTTCGGGGAATGAGGGTCGAATTGCCGAAGAAATACCAGTTCCAAATCATGTAAATTATCATGTGTCCATGAGTCACTATTGATTGCGTCGTGTATGCAGGCAGCCTCGTGGTTAACAATGACAATCTGGAAAAAAAAAATATTGGGTAGACACTTGTGCATATAATTTTTTCAGTTACTTTCTATTCTGTTTTTTTTTTCTCTTTCCTTTATTCTTTCTCCTTATATAGAGAAAATAAGTGATAAACTGAACCACTTCTTTCAATATGAAGATTGCTGAGAAGTTGAAGCAGGCCCATGCCGGCCCCAATCCTCCCCCAGCAACGTTTTCGTTTGAATTCTTTGTGCCCAAAACGTCGCAAGGTGTGCAAAATCTTTACGATAGAATGGACAGAATGTACGACTTGAACCCGATTTTCATCGATATCACGTGGAATGCCGGTGGAAGATCGTCTTCTCTTACTAACGAAATGGTGTACACTGCTCAATCCACTTTAGGACTTGAGACGTGTATGCACTTGACCTGTACGAATATGGCCGTGTCGTATATTGACGAAGCATTGGATAAAGCTTATAAAGCCGGATGCCAAAATATCTTGGCTTTACGTGGAGACCCTCCATTGGATGGTTCGGAGTCCACTGGTGATTTTAGGTACGCCAAGGATTTGATTGCCTATATCCGGAAAAATTACGGCGACCATTTCAACATTGGTATTGCTGCTTATCCTGAGGGCCATCCTGAGGAACCAGATGACTTGAAGCTGTTGCAATATTTGAAGGAAAAGGCCGATGCTGGTGCCGATTTCATCATCACGCAAATGTTCTATGATGTTGACAATTTCATTCGCTGGTGTCGTCAAATCCGTGACTATGGCGTTGATATTCCAATTATTCCTGGCATCATGCCGATTTCCACCTACTCGGCTTTTATTAGAAGAGCCAAGTGGTCGGAAGTGGCCGTGCCACAACATTTCTATGATGCTTTGGACCCTGTGAAAGAGGATGATTATGTGGTCAGAGAACTCGGTACCGAGCTTGTGGCGGAAATGTGCCAGAAACTCATTGACTCAGGATTTGTCAACCACTTACATTTCTACACCATGAACTTGGAGAGATCCACCATCATGTTGTTGGAGAAATTGAATTTGGTGGAGCCCGTCAAGGAAATCGAGGCCGTTGGAGACGATCTCCCATGGAGAAAATCCTTACATCCAAACAGATCGAAGGAAGCCATCAGACCGATTTTCTGGCAAAACAGAAAGTACTCCTACATTAGCAGAACTTCGGGTTGGGACGAGTTCCCCAACGGTAGATGGGGTGATTCCAGATCGCCTGCTTTTGGTGACATAGATCTTTCTGCATCTGAGCTTTTGAGACAATCGCCCAAAAGAGCATTGGAGTTGTGGGGATGTCCTCAAGAATTCAAGGATTTGGCCAACATTGTCATCAATTATTTGAACAATGAGGTTAAGGCTTTGCCTTGGAGTGACGGGCCAATTGGCACCGATACCGATGTTTTGAAAGAATCCTTGATTCGCCTCAATCAAAATGGGTTCATTACATTGAACTCGCAACCTGCACTCAGTGCTGTCAGATCCAACCACAAAGTTTACGGCTGGGGCCCTAAAAATGGGTTTGTGTATCAGAAACAATACTTGGAATTTATGGTACACAAGGATCTCGCCTCCAAATTGGTGACTGCAGTTGAGTCCCATAATCGCGGTGATCCAACTGGTCTCATCACTTTCTACTTGGTCGATAAAGAAGGTACTCTCACCACGAATTCAAAAGATGATGACATCAATGCTGTCACGTGGGGAGTGTTCCCGGGCGAAGAAATCTTGCAGCCCACCATTGTGGAAAAAGTCTCGTTTTTGGCCTGGAAAGATGAAGTCTTTTCGTTGCTTGATGAGTGGGTGACGATTTTCCACTCGAAGGCCATTAGCGAGCTTGTCGATGCCGAAAAGGTCGACGCTTTCTCCAAATTCTTGACTGGATTTGGAAACGACTATGTGTTGTGTAACTTGGTGAACAACGATTTCACCAGCGACAACGAAGTCATGTTCAACTTATTGAACAGCCTTTCTGGGCCAGCCAACTAAAGCATGGAAACGTCCTAGCATGTTGCGTCGCTGCCCATCTTCCTTCATTTCTTGCAATTTCTTTATCTCTTCATTTAAGTCATTTGACTCGGTTTTTATCTAATTCAACTTGGTGATAAAACAAAATCTTTTCTTTAAGATTTCTCATACAAATGCCCGCCCAACAGTGGGCAATTTTGTATGGGAGCAGTGCTGCTACGAACTTGTTTTATGTTTTCATTCTTCAACTTACCCTTTCTGCATTATATGCCATGAACTCCCCAATCATAAATAGCATCCTCAACGGCATGGTTTCAATAAAAAAATAAACTTAGACTCCAAAATCAAAAGAAAAAAAGTAAAAAAAAAAAAAAGAAAGAAAAAGAAAAACATCAATCACTCTTCGGAGGAAACTTCTAGCGTAATGAGTGGATTTCTAGACTAAGTCGCCCACACGCCAGAGCTCCAAACTGATAATCTTGAACTTACCAAACTTGTGTCCCGTTTCTCCATGTTCATTAAGAATCTCGTTCCCAAATGTTTCACAAGGATATGATACTCCCAGGTAAAGCGACTTATCGATCCACAAGCCGTTATTTCCTGAAGAAGAGCCAATGGCTATATAGTTGTGGTTTGAGTAGATGAGATTATCATTGATGCCCGTGTACATGAAAGCCTTAAAACGCTGCATGCACAGCGGATCGGCTTCATGTGTCTGTCCCAATTTCGTCTTATCGTACCATTCGCATTTCCATAGAAAACACTCACCGTTCCCGTAATAGCGCCGCTGTTCGTTGGCTCTTAATGGCTCATTCAAAAAACATCCAAACTTATTTTTCTTCTCGTCTTGAATCACCATAATATAGCCGTGAGGACGTGTGGTCCGCAGTCCGGAATCAGTGCCCAGGCCCAGACTGCCAAAGGAAACCATGGTTTTGACCACGGAATCTGCATATCCCAGACTACTGGTTTTTCTCCCCTGTTTTTGACGAAGCTGGTCCCGCTGATACTCTGCGCTACTGTGCCTATATAAAGTATTGAGAGACACCCCGTGCTGTTCCAACGAATAAACCAATTCCCAATCATCATAAAGTTGAAGCCGCGGCGGTAATAGCGTGCGGATATTGGCGGCTAATTCCTGGTCCATAAGTCGGTGCCGGCTATTTCCATTGTATCCTTTTAAATTGAGCTCCAGAAGCGGCGGGAGCGAGTCGTCGCTACAATTGCTCTTTTCGCTATCGCCTTCCTCAGAAACATTTGTTGACGATGTTTCCAGCCCTTGGCCCCGCATGATCTTGCCGAAAAACGACCGCATTTTTGTGGGCGGGTCTCGCGGGAACAGTTGCGGGCGGCAAGGTGTATGATTGGGCGGAGTAGGCGTGCGGTCCATAATTAAGACTTTTCGTTGTTTTGATTGTTGTTTTTTTTTTTGTTCTTTTTCTTAAAAATTTGTGTGTGTGTGTGTTTTGTATAAAGATTCTTTCAAAAAGTTTTAAGAATAATCGATTGTGCTCAGTTTCAGGATGACGCTAGGCTGTTCGAATCCTGTAATTCTGGGGAAAACCGCGGCCCGCGAATCTTGGTTAGGGTCTCTAGTGAGGTGAGGGGCCCGAAAATAGTTCTGCGATTTCTAGGATATTTGGTTTCGGAAGAATGGGAGGGAGGTTTTTGAATTCATTTTTGTTATATTGTATTTTTTTATTTCTTATTTTTTGAATGACGTGAAGTATTTCCAGAGTGGCTGAGAACTTTATACTGGATTTCCTTTTTTTGATCCGCCTTCTAAGATTTATAGTTGTGTTGGAGATAATGCATGCCAATCGCAATGGAGATAAAAAGTTCTGAAATGTGGCTTTCCTTATATTCCCGATTTGATTACGAAATTACATCTACAGATCGCCTGCTAAACTCACACAACTCAGCCTCATCTACCAGCTCAAACCTTATGAGAGTGTAAATATTTTCTCTAGTTCTAAATTGGAAAAAAACAGTAGAGATGGGATATCCTGAAAATATCCCGAAACTAGTATAAAACTTGGAAGATGTTAGCTTGAAGTCCTTTTTTACGCCTTTTTTTCGTATCTAGTTTTCAGTCAACAACTATTCTAAGCCTAAGTCATGAAGGTTGGTACGGTTTTGTGTTCTCTTAATGCTTTAGGTTTTGTGGTTGCTTCCTTATCCATCAACCTGCTTGATATGTTCAACCAAAACATCTTTCTATTGAAGAATCCACGTCAAATCACCTGCCAAAATACAAGCTACATAGTACGAGCCGAAAGAAGTTTGGATTTATTCTTCTATGACTTAAAAGGATATATGAGATTTACGGATTTTCTCGTCGAAGAATTTGAATGGTCCGCGCAAACATTGGAGAGGAAACTTTCCTCCAATCACAAATTTGTGAAGACTTTGTTTCGGATCTGAAAGAAGTTTATTGACCGTTGGTTCAAAAGTTTTCAACATACTTGTAATAAGTAGATCATTTTTTTGCTTTAATATTGGGCAGGACAGGTGGAATGTATTACAACACTGACGATACTTTCGGGCTGGATCTGTCGCATGATCTTATTAAAAGCACGATTAAATCTTAAGAGATTCTAAATATCACATCATACTTGAGAATTTTTTCGGCATTTTTTTTTCAATTGGGGAGTAAGCTTGCAAAGGAAGATTATAGCAGAATCACTTCAACAATTAGCCTTGCAGAAACAGAAACACCTTTTACTACTTAGTGCATTATTGACGGAAAAAGGAACAAGCTACAAAACCAAAATAACAATTGCAAAGCATTTTTTCGTCAAGAGAAAATTGAAGAAAAAACAATACCAAGCGTTAGCTTGCAAGTGTAAACGGCCAAATAGGAAGTTGTTCTGAGATAGATTTCCAGACACCCCGTTCTGAGGGCTATGTTTAGCTTTTTATTATTATTATTCTTCTTCTTTTTTCTTTCTTACCTATGCATTAGGACTGGCCCAAATTCTTCCCATCTTAATTGATTTTATTCCCTCAGAACAGGGTCTAACAATTCGCTTCAACTCAACTTTAGCGAGATGTTAGTTAAACATTTCTATTCCGAAGCAAATTAGCGTCTCAAGTACTATTTGAATTTCGATTATTTGAGAATCCCATTCAACAATGAAATTCAAATTTTTCAGCTCCTTGTGATTTCTTGCTGAAAAAATGCCCCTTTGTTCAGTGGCGTCTAAATTTCAGTCCACAAGAGATTTTCCAACTCTTTGAGGAAGTAATAGGTAACGAGACAAGAAGCATTATATTTCCTACCGTCTAAATTAAATACAATAGAACTAATTAACCGATGGTCATTTTCATATATTCCAATACATTACTAGTAATTAAACAATTTTTATACTTGGAGAAAGGTTTTATAACAATGGTAATATTGGCTTTAACTTTCCAGAGTTTATTGTGCAAGTTTAAAAAGCAATTTTGAAGCGAAACTATTGTTTATTGTTTCGAATAATTATTGCGCTCTCGTGTAACCTCTTTCACGCAACTAAATAATTTACATAATTGCGGTTTCATCAAACACACAAATACAAACGGTATAAAAGGGGCCTTCATTTCTATCAATTTTTCTTTTTATTTTTTTTCCTCAAGCCTCACACTTCCATTCAATTGGCCAAGTGCTATGCCATGAATACTGGAGGCTTCCTAGCAATTCTGCTAGCAGTATTCCCCTAGCTTTCCTCGAGCTGAAATGCCTTTACTACAAGCCTGTCAATCTTGATTTTTTTTTGGAGCTTTTTTTTTTCTCTGTATTTATTATCCACTATTTAGCTCGTAGGTAACTGGTTGTGGTTAAAAAAGAAGTTTTTGCTTAAAAATGTGGAGTTGGGATTTAGGTGGGCTCTTTGTCAGGTGCTAGGCGGTTGGTCTCTCATAAAGAACCATGGGGCTGAAACCCCTTTTGATGAAATTACATACTCCAAACTCTATTGGAGTATTTCATAATCTGCCATTTTTACATATACGTTCCCCACCCTGATAGTTTTTTATACGTTAATATTATACAATTTTTTCTAAAAACTCAAACATGTAGAAATTAGGTCAAGCCTTAGCGAGAAATGACTCAAGTATTTGAACTCTTCATTTGTAGAAAATCAATTGATCAGCCTCAATGAGTATCGAAGAAATGCTTTTCAACTCAATCTTTTAGTTATTGATATTCATGCCAAACCCTTTTCATTGGGCAAAACCCATAAGACTCAGAAGAAACGCTACACCGGCCTTGCAACTATCGACAAACTCGATTTCTGGATAAAGCACAGCAAGCTTTTCATCTAAACCTGCCATACCTGCACATCCCAACAACACACAGTCGATCTTATCCTCCTTGTACTCAGTTAAAAACACATCTAAACGGTCGGAGATTTTCTTGAACTCGGCTTCATCAGCCAAGCTCAACACTGACACGTCAAGCGCACGTGTTTTCTGGAATTTCTGGGAGGGAAATACCCCAGCACCTGCAAAAGCCGTGATTCCGTCATCTAAAATCAGGTTCCAGCCACTAGTACTGGTCAATACAAACAGTTTATTAAGACGCGCATTGGCATAACTGTAGAGCAACGTGGCCTGCATTATTCCCAATACCGGGCTCTTTGTCTTTTGGGCAAGGCTCCGAATGAGCGGGTGGTCTGAATAACAACAAACGAGATAACCATCATGTGATGTATGGAGGTTTTTCTCTACAAGATCCGGAAGTGTGGCTTGTTCGGAAAGAATCAGGGTTTCTGTGCCATCGATCTCTTTAGGCGAAGACGAAGGGGCCGTGTAAAATTCCAATGTGATTCCTTCAGGTGCCTTCAAAATGGTGCGGAGATTATCGGTGACTTTCGCCGATGAATTAGGGTTGATCACAAGAATAGAAGGCATGATATTTGGGAGATTTGAGGGGGGCGAGATGAGTAATTGAGATTTAAAATTGCCTGATTATTCTTATATTCCTATACAGAAGAAGTGGGTGCTAATCCCGAAAAATCAAACACTAGAATTGCCGGCTTTCGTGGAGTTGAAAAAAAAAAAAAAAAAATAATCTTATCAGCAGGCTTAGAGATAAGAAGACTGCGAGTGCATCGCCGCTTCGCTCGGCGAACACCGCCGATAAATTAATGCCGTGCCGAGATACTGTAGAGGAAAAAGCCAAGAAATGAAAATTGGTGCACTCAAAATCAAAAACGATAAACGAAAAGATGAAAAAAAAAAGTAAACAAAGGAAAATATTTACTTCTGATTGACCAATTGTCACTTGAAAGTAGTCAATTTCCAGTCCCAAGATAATTGTACCATGAAATGCCACAAAGTAGGAACACAGAGATCTTTTAAAATGGGCCATATGACACGTGACATTACTCACATGACGCGGTGCAATCACTTCATCAGAACTTAGAAGACCAAATAATCTAAGCCCAAAACCATCAGTAAGCACACGTTTCAAAGCTAAAATTTATACTACCCACATGTCGTTTGTGGCGGCCATCAATGATCCACGTAATATCTCGACATGGACACGCGCGTGTGTGGCATTAGCCGGGGTTTCTGACCAGATTTCGTTTACTGTGCTGGACGCAGCCTTAAGTATGTTGGCAGTCGGTTCAAGCCGAACCACCCATGCCGAAGTACAATTTGAACGCGGGTTTTTCAAGGATCTCGCGTTTTCTACCGATGAAATAATGGCAGACGGATATCGTGAACGTCATTCGGGGCCTGCGTATTCGTTTGTTGTCGCGTCTAAGCATTTGGTGATGCTACTCAAAAATTCCGATCCTCTTGGGCTTAACTATGTGTGTCTCCGTGTAGAATGCAGCACAAGCACGCCGAGTATGCGTAAATACAAGCTAAATGTAGAGATCTTGACCAAGAAATTGGTGTTGAAGAAGTACCAGATCGGGTTTCAGCCAGTGGACTTTGAAAACACCGATATTCCGGCCCGGTACGCCTCCAGTTTACAGGAAAACGACATATACCAGTTTTTGATCCAAACACCGGTGATCAAGCTGTTTGTGGATACCGCACACGCCTCTACCGAGGACTTTGGCATCGAAGTGAAGGGTTCCAAAATCATCTTTAGTGCTTACACAAAACAGGTACTTAAGGATCGCGATTACCTCAAACAACCCATGCTGATTGGCATTCTGATGAATCTCGACGATCTAGAAGAGTCGAACTTGCACGGAGCGCTGGTGTCCCTCAATTTCCGTCTACGCGATCTACGTATTTTCCTTAATTTAGTGGCTACATTTCGAGCTGAGGCCAAGGCCATGGATGCACTAGTGCCGGACTTGAATTTCGAGGCTCTTTTCAAAGATGCTGGTGACCCGATTTTGTTTCAGTATAGAGGAACGGATCTTACCATAAACTTCATTCTGATGACTGCAGATGATAGTGGCCCTAGTCCTAGACTGGAACCAAGTAATTATGTGCTACATGCACCGGTGGTGCTGAAAAAGAGGGCACCTGATTCAGAACTCACAACGGAAAACCCTCTGAAACGGACAAAACTTCCTTCGCCCACTCCCGAATACGAAAATTTCGATGTATTTGAACACTCGCTACCGCATGTGACGTATGGCAGGGGGGACAGCAACACGCCCCAGGCCCCTACTTTCCAAGAAATAGCAATCGCCAATCGACAAGAACATGACGATGGAAGTGGAAATGAAAATGAAAACAAAAATAAAAATGAAAATGAAAATGATGATACTGAGTACAGCACGTCTGCTGCCGAAGAGTCCGAAACCGAGTTTGGCCCTACCCAGGCCTGTGATAAACCAAAGTCATTGTTCCGATGATACATCTACAGAAATAATGTCAATAAAAAAGAAAAAAGAAGAAAAAAAAAAAGAAAAAGAAAAAGAAAAAGCCATGGATCTTGTCGTTTATTGTTATGTTATCGGTAAATACGTAATCTAAGCTTCCTTTGCCTCGATCTTATTATCCAGGTAATGGTGCTTGAGCCATCTGAAACCTTGGCCCAATTGTGCGGCCTCGTTGACAAAGTGACAGCCAAACAACAAGTAGTTCTTGGGCGAGATGGCCAACGAGTATCTCATGAAAACCAAAGAGTACAAAATAAGCGATCCCGTCATAGGACCACTGATATACTCAGGATCTTTTTTCAAGTCCAACACGGCAGCAACGGGGATACCGAAATTGGACACAGGGCCCCAAAAGTGACTGGTGAACAAGTACTTGAATGTTTGCTTGTTGAATATGTTACCGAAAGACATGGGAGAATAAATATTGTGAAGAGAGTGGAAACGGTATTCTTCTCAAAATATGCGATTGGCTCAACCTCTCCAGGTTTTCTCGGTACTTGGAGATCCGCAGTGGGCCCGAAAAAAAAAAATATTGGCGGATGTACAGGTTTCGGGCAACTGCGGGAACCTAAGCTACTGTTTTGCCGGGCCAAACTAACTAACTAGTCAGACTCAATGGTCAGTGTAGAATCTATGATTAGCATTAATATATAACTATATTTTATAAAAAAAAAGAAAATTGGAAAAGCAAACAAAACGCCGGAAGTCTATAAATAAAACGAGTAGAGAAATATTTTGTCATAAACGTAAATCGTGTTAAGGAGCCTATTCGAAGGCAGAGGGGACACCACTTATTGTAGATTTGGATTTGGTCCGAGATCTGTGCCGAGATTGCCGTTGCCATCTCCATCAATATCAATGCCGTTGTCAAAGTCTGCTTGCGACAGCATTTGGTTGTAATTTGTTTGAGCATGGGTGCCCTCTAGAGGGTTGGGAACGAAAAGCGAGGACATTTGGTTATCATTGGCCACGGCATTTTCATACTGAGGGTAGTTTGAAAGGCGCAATTTGCCCGCCTGTGGATTGCTCATCATAAGATTTGTGCCGTTGTTATTCATCGACATCGAGTTGTCATCCAAATCCTCAGGGATACCCAAGAAATTGGGGGAGTTTTCTGGGTTTACCACCCAAAACGGATCCCTCAAATTGTTTCCGAGCATTTCTGCAACCTGTGGGTCGTAGTCAAATCCGCTAAATGGAGCATTGGTTTTATTATTCTTGAACGCATTTTTCAAAATACCAATGTGTTCAAGGATTTTCTTCATCAAGAATATATTGCTGCGGGACCAGAGATGGATGTTTTCCTCCACGAGTTTCAGAATCGAAGTGTGTAAGCCCAAGAGCATTTGCAATTGGCTCTCCACCTGTGAAATGAAATCCCCATTATTTTCCTGAATGAAGTACTTGGCCTTAAGACTAATCAAGATGAAAGTCACCACAATTCCCTGGTATATGAACGATGCAAAAAATGGGTCGCGGTAAACAAACACCTTATCCAATCTGATCTCGCCTTCTTTGGCCTCGTCCGACTGAAGAATGCGGGGGATTTCCTTCTTGACAAATTCCGATACAAGCTCACACGTGTGCTCATAGAATAAGAGAATAGAGCCCATAATGAAATTAAGTGCATCAGTGTTGGGCGGCAGGATATCCAAAAATGGCTCCAACAATTTCACTCTGTTCACATGAAGCACCACCAAATCTATAAGCACGTCTTTTCTCGTGATGGTGGTGGGCATATCGGTAAGACTATCGATGGTTTTAACCACGCCGCTAATCAGGTTCTCGTACAGAGCACTAAGGTAATACGACAACTTGTTGATTTCGTCTGTGAACTGCAGGTTGATGGTCCACACGTTTTCCATGGTGATTTTTCTGAGAAAACTCTCGATCATGTTGGAATTCGATAACCGAATACACTCACTGACTCCCAGTTTCAACTGCGAGTTGGTCAAGTTATTGCGTGCCTCAGCATCTTCAACGTTCGAGATACTGGTCATGGGCAACGAAACATGGTTAACCTGAAGCATAATGGGGTTAGGTCTTCCGAGAATCGAGCACATTTGCGAGTTGAGATTGCGCAAAGCAAACCATACTCTGATTTTGGGCAATTCGTCAGTGAAGTAATCGTCGTATCCATCTTTCGAATATTCCGTCCCGTTTTCCAGATCCTTTCCTGTTACAGCATCACTGACCAAATCTTCAAAAGACAGTGATTTCGATCTGACTACCACATGAAGACCCAACGAATATGCGATGGAACAACAATGGAACATCATCGACCACGATTCCTCGTAACGCTGCTCAATAAACTCCCACTCGGTGCATAAAATATACGCCTGGACTGTGACATAAGACTCATTAAGAAGATTATGACGAAGTTTCAGAAATCCGCGGAAAAGCCGTTTTTGCACCGGTTTCACCGTCTTCCATAAGTGCTGGAAATTGGCCACTGGAGGCGTACACAATCCGTTATATGTGGTGGGACTAAGTCTTTGTAAAGAAATGATCAAAATCATGTGCAAAAGAAGCAAGTCATCACCACATTCCCAGGCCAGATCTGTCATGGACACATATTCGTCAAGAAACAGTAAAACCTTGGACTCGGAAATGAAATAATCGTAGGTTTTCGTGGTGAAAAAATCACGCACCAATGCTTTCAAAGCTCGAAGATTTTGCCCGTTAGACTGAGACTCATTGACGACCCAAGGTAATGGGAATTTTTCGGAATTCCGATGCGCGTCCTCCTCGGAAACTGTGTCTGATTCGTGATCACTATCGGCGATTTTAAACGGATCGGCCGTCCATGAATGATGTTTCAAATCTGCAGTTGAGTTCATTTTGCTGTTGCTGTTGGAGATTTTATCGAAATCTTCCGTCATATTGTTCGACAGCAATGGGCCATAATACTTCTCGCCCTTTTCCGTGGTTTCGCCCGATATTCTGAAAGGAGCAGTGGATAAATGTTCAGGCAAAGTATCCTGGTCATTTTCCTTCAACTTGCTCTCGTATTGTTCCCGAATATACTGGTTTTCCAACTCCAACCTGCGCACCTGCGCCTCAAGTTTGCTGATATCCGAAGGAGAACCAGAACTCGAGTTTTCCACCGATTCCGACGTGCTAGCCTCACCTTTCACGGCATCCTTACTTCCATCATAAGAAATATTGCGGAATTTCGCCGGAAATTGACACGGCACATCGTGTTTAATGCACTGATTACAGGGCTTGCGTTTATTACACTTGATTTTGCGTCTGCGACAACGGATACATGATATGGGAAGCTCACTCATGGCCAAATGGATATATAAGGAAACGTGCCCAGTGTTGTGTGAATTAAGACAGACGGGAGATTTCTTTCTTTTTTTTCTTTTTTTTTTTTTTTTTTTTTTTTTGTTTTCGGTTTCTTTGCGTTTGCCTTAAATGAATATGTATAAAGTTCCAAATTTGGGTGGAGATGATTTTCTAGAGAATTCGTGGAGGAGGGGTGCACATGAGTCGTGTCTGAGTGAATGTTCGATGCAAGACGACCTGAACGGATTTGGATTTGCGGTTATGTCCCTAGACAACGATATCGTGAGGTCTTTTTTTTTGGCAATTTTCTTATAATTAGGAATAGCTAAAGATAACGATTCACTGTGGTGACCAGGAAGAAGCGTCGTGTCAATAACGGGAAAACACAAAATTAATAATAAGAAAAAAATTAAAAATTGGAAAATAGAAAGAATTAAGACAAGAGTGAATGCGCGATTAGCAAATATGACTTCTGAAATTTAATCTGTTGTTACCTGGCCGCCGATTTTATGACCATCAAAATAGGGCAAAATTTGATCATGGGGTGAGACAGTTGCGGTGTGGAAAAGACATGCACAGACTGCAGGGTGCCTCCCACACTTTGTGGCGTGCTGCAACAATGCAGATCCGCGCGACATTCTTGCTTGGTATCTCGACGTAAGTTGCGATAACATCGGAGCAACAGTCATTTTTTGCGGTGAGGTGTAACACAAAAAATAAAAGAATTGTTAGCGGTAGTCATTTTCAAAATCGTCTTTCTTATTGCTGCAAGCTAAGCTATGATTTATAATTTTGTCGCCCTTAGATATGAACACAAGCCACATGTCGCGAGCGCGCTTTTCCGCTTGCTTGGCCCGCCTCAAACCGTGCATCAAACAATGCTCACTTTGCCACTTCACTAAGATGCACCAGCAAGTGAGGAGCAGATACATACATATGCGCCATTACAACATAATAGTCAGCAGCTCCTCGAGCCTCGGGTCATCCGTTGCGCAACACAACAACAATATCGTTGATAGTTATACCGATAAAGCAAAAGCAACGATTTCGATTTCTAAATTTCTTCTTATTCTTCTAATAGATTTTCTGTTTATTCCATATCATTGGTTAAAATTTTACTATACACGGGCCCTTATCCGCAACCACCTAACGACGGTCGGCACCGAAACTTCTCTTACCCGAGAACAAATGCTTAGGCATGGCAGCGGCAGTGTGACGGTCACCCTCACCCTGTCTGGCCATTCTGTTTCTCTCTCTTCTGTGCAACTTGTTGACTCTCTCCGCTTGCGAACGCACAGCTCCATCGGCCACACCATCGTTATAACGATCTGGCTGGTTGAGTGGTGCTCTCTTCTTCTGGATCTTCTTCTGGATACCTTGGTTTCTCTTCAAAATGTCCACTCCGCTCAACTCCTTCTTGGGGCCCTTCGAACGGCTCTTCAATGCAGAAGTATCGTGGCCCAAGGACTCCATGTGGTCTTCCATCTCACCGTAAGTTTTTCTGATGTGTTCACGTGGCATCATGGCCTTGTTCTTGAGCGATTTCTTGTTCATGGAATCCTGGATCATCACCTTGTGCTTGTTACGGATCCACTCGGCCTTCTCGCCAATCTCCTCAGCATCCTCATCTTCCAAATCGGAGTCAGAGTTGTAGAAACCTTCGGCCTCCAAACGCTCTTCCTCATCCTCCAAGGCTTGCAACTTAGCAGCGATATCGGCATCCAAGAAATCGTAAACGTTTTTACCGTCCAACACTTCGGGCATGGTGTCCTGTTTCCACTCATCGTCCTCCAACATGTAGAAGTCCTTAAGGTTGATGTTGAAAACACCAGCACCACCGTTGTCGATTTCAATGTCCTTGGACAAAAGTCTTCTGTTAGGGTCTTCAGGGTCGTATTTCTCCAAAAGCTTGGCTCCCTCGGGAATATGAGCGGGTCTGGCCACATCGTCACGTTGTTGGGGACGAGCCACGTGGATCTTGTTCAAGACGTTAGAGACACGGGCAGAACCCTTCAATTTCTGCTCGATACGGGCGGTCAATAACTTCTCGCACGCCTGGTTTCTGACCTGCATCACGTTATCTTCCTCGTAACACGAAGTGTGCATGATATCCACACCTGGCACAGAAGACAAAGAGTCCAAAAGTTCTTGTTTCTCTGGAGCCAAGTCCTCGGTCTTAAGAATGTCACTCTTGTTCATCACCACCATCACCGACTTGTTGGCAAACAATGGCTTGATCGAGTGGAAAAGCTTGACCTGGGCCTCAATCGAGAAACCACACTGCTCCGACAAATCCATAAAGTACAAAACACACGAACGCAAGTGAGCAATAGCATAGATCGACTGCATTTCGATGTTGTTCATTTCCTCGGTGGGTCTGTCCAAAATACCAGGGGTATCGATTGCCTGGAACCGCAAGTACTTGTAGTCAAAGTGACCCACGTACAAGGATTTTGTGGTAAACGCATATGGCTGGACCTCGACATCGGCCTTGGTGATACACTTCAAAAACGACGACTTTCCGACGTTAGGGTAGCCACAAATAAGCAAGGTTCTGGTGTTGGGGTCGATCAGCGGCAAACGGCCCAAATGTTGTCTGACCTGCTCCAAATACACAAAGGGGTCCTTCAACTTCTTGATGATGGTAGCCATACGTCCCAAAGCGGCTCTTTTCAACTGCTTACATTGGTACAACGATTGACCAAACTTCAACAATCTCACGTAATCACGCGACACTTGCTCGATCAACGTTTTGGCCTTGGAAACAGCAGCCAAAGACACTTTATAGTGATTTTTCTCATACAAAGTGTCCATCAAATCTCTGTGGAATGGGTGCACGTCGTTGATGTTGGGGAATCCTGACAACATGTCGGTCAACTTCTCGGCAAATCCGTCGGAAGTGAACTTGACTTTTCTCATGTAAAACGCCCGAATACGGGTGATTTTAAACCCAGCTCTGATCACAGTGGGGGTTTTTCTCTGTGTTCTATTAAGCACGATGTCCAACATATCGTTGGCCGTGGGCACCGTGGGGATATCCTTCCATGTAAGCTGCATTTTTTTTTATTATTATTATTATTTCCCAAAATAAAAAAATGTAGTTGGTGAAGGAAATTAATGCAGTGTTTGTCCTTAAAGAGTTTTTTTTGCAAGAGGGAAATGAGACAGATAAGTAGCGAAGGGCATCGCACGCACAATTTTTTTTTTTTTTTTTCTTTTTGGTGCGACTGCATACACCGCCAGGGCCATCGATCGATCGATCCCTTGGGGCCAAGGCTAGGGGAAATTAGGCGGCACGGTTAATTGTTTCATGTTTCTGATTTTAGAGTTATTTGACCGATGGGGAATTCGTTTGTTTTTTAAATCTTCTTAAAAATCTTTTTTTTTTTTTTTTTTTTAATTCTTGTTTTTCTTTTTCTTTTTCTTTTTCGTATGGTTTCTCTTTGAGTTGGCGGGGTTTTTGGCTCGCCAAACCGTGGAGGTAATCGCTCGCGCTAATTTCCGGGCCCTATTTAGAAGAGGCCGAATTGGACCGGGAAAAATTCTTGTCCCGTTAGATTTTCGGATTCTCAACTAGAAAGTAAATTCCTTACATTTCTTTATGATCTGACAATGGTTGTGAATTGAATGGAAGCTAACAAATAAGAAAAAAGTTGATGGAAAATAAGATTCGACAAGTTATTATGAATCTTCTATGATGTTGATGTTTTTGAATCTAATAAATACAGCCCTTCCAGAGGTTGGGCTTGAATACATGTATTAGCTTTAGAATTGCCAGGCGTATTCCAATTAGCAAAGTACTATCAAATAAACGATAACTGATTTAATGAGCCATTCGCAGTTTCACTGTATAGATGTTTATACTTAGACATGCATGGCTTAATCTTTGAGACAAGCATACGACTACTGGCAGGATCAACCAGATAACTATTGTGAAAGAGTCATTTGACTGAATTGCAAGAGTCCACAGATTTTCTTCCAAGCAGAAAGGCTTTTAGATCAAAGCTAGATTACTTGTTGGAGAGGGTCTGAGATCCCCTCGTAAGTGAAGAAACTATTTTGTCATAGACTAGCAATCCACCAAACCCAGCTTTGCTTACCCCGATACAATCGGCATGAAGTAAAGGATTTGAATGAAAGAGTGGCTGGTCTTTTGACTGAAAGCCGCACACTATGTTTTTCCCGTAGTACTATAGTTACTCTTTATGGATTCATGTTCAGTTCTTGTTTGCTCTTGAAATAATACTTTTCCGCTCTTTTTTCTCGGAATTGATCTCTTTGTCGTGTTTTGTTTTTAGTATGATCATGAGAAATCGAGGTTTTGAAGTATCAATAAAACACCGTGACCTTATCTTGCACTATTCGCGAAAAATTCTGCAAGTTGCCAAGTTTCTGCCCATCGAGATGTCAATAACTTATGCCTCATCTCTAATCGACATTCAGATTCTATAAAAACTTTCGTCTAATTAGGTAATATCGATTATGGTAAAGTACTATGTTCAAAGATATGAAACCTATACAAGTATGCGGTAAACAGCAATAAGGACAATATCCCCATGTAGCATCAAAACAACGGGAGTCACAGCAATTTTTCCAGTGCAAGATCCTTTTGTTCGATACACCTAGTCACAGATATTTCCAAACCATACACATACTCACAACTGTGTTCGAAACTTTCTCCCTCCTCTAAACATGTCCAAGGATTTCATCATGCGCAGCATCACAGATTCTGCAACATGACTGCCACGGACTCTACTTAAAAGACCGTGGGTGCACAAAACAGCACAAAATCCAAAAATAAATGTAATAATAAAAATGACGAGTAAGTTCAAGTAAACTTACTCATTAAAGTGGTAAACCAAGTAGTTGGGCAAACCAAAGACCTCGTAGCCAAGTCTCTTGGCCATTTTGGCGAAACCTTCGGTCTCAATCAAGTGGTAGAACGGGAAAGAAGGGAACATGGCACCGTCTCTGTGAACGTCAGCATTCACCAAAACAGCACCACCTCCAACACCATCCAATGGCATTTCAACACTGCGATCGCCGTTTTCATCGTAGAAATGTGCCATCAATGGACGGTAAGTGGCGATTTCGGCGTATCCTTCCACAATGATATCTTCTTCAGGCATATCCTTAGCCAACCGCAAACCTTCCTCGGATTCAACCCAGTTATTGAAATCATACGGACGGATCGCCGGCTTGCCGTTTTCGGTGTAACGCTGGTAAACGTTGGCACTAAGCACGGGTTTCTTGTGTGCCATCATATCCTCTAAGATTGTTGGTGGCGTTTCGACAATATCGGCGTCCAACCAGAACACCCACGAAGTGGAAGGAGCAATAGTAGTGAACACCAACGAATTTCTGGCCAAGGCCATCATCGAGCGGCGTTCCTTTTGCACCAGCAATGCGTGGCGGTCTTTTTCGGTCTGCAGTTCCAAAGAAGGGGTGTCCTGGCGCAACAAGGTGATTTTCTTGAATCTTTTGGCGCCCAGCTGAGTTGATTTCACTGCTTTTTCCGCCTGTTTCAATGCGTTATCACCTTCCGGAGTACGGGGGAAAATAAACCCCAACAGAATCATTTTGTGGTCGTAAGTAAGCTTGTTCAAGTTTTCCCAGTATCCAGGCAAGAACTTCGACATCGGCGTCAAGATCAACACTTCGCCAACATGTCCCTTTAGTTTCGACGAGGCGTCCAATTTGTTTAAATCGTAGTGGGAAATATGGTTTTTGGGCAAGTTGGCCAAAATCGCCAGGTCCTTATTGCCCTGCGCCAACCACCCGCTGTTTTTCTTTTTGTACGAATACTTGTTTTTGGATGTCGAGTGTAAGGCTGGAGTGCTAGCCGACGAAAACAAAACCACGTATGCCACAAGCACTAGCGCCGCCACGCCAACTAGCGCTAGAGGGTTTCTTCGTATGCTGCGCATGATCTGGCTTTTCGTGTACATTGCGGAATTATAGAATATTTTTTGTTGTTTTGAGAGAAAAGAAAAAAATCAAAAAAAAATTCTATGTATAAATTGCAAATCAACACGGACCAGAGTGTCTTATTCAGGAGTATTCGCTTTTTTTTTTTTTGTTGGTGAGGGCCCTGAGTGTATGGTGAAGGACGGGAAATCGGTGGAGATTTCCGGCGCGCCAGTGCCAGTGTTTTTTTTTTTTTTTTTTTTTTTTTTTTTTTTTTTTTTGGTTACCTTGCGCGCGCGCCCATATGTAGGCACTACTACTGGACACTACCAGCAGCCCTGGTGCCAAAATAGTGAAGGTAATAACTTAACACGTTTCTCGTCTAGGATAAGTGGGACATGAGAAGGAAATCTTGAGGAAATTATTGAGAAAATTCCTTTTTCAAGTTTTGAGAAATCGAGCTGCGAAATTGAATCTTGTTTTTTTTATTTCTTTTCCTTTCTTTTTTGTATGATTATGTGGGCTTTTCTGATCATCCAGTGAGGACCGCTCATTGGCCCGGGCCACGCATTCCTATGTTGTCTTCCACATACCACTTGAATGTAAGAAGCTGAAAAATGATCCTGATCCTCTTAAAAAGAAATTTTACTTTATGACACGGTTTTCAAAAACACAGACTTGAATTTCGTGCTCTCACTCAATCACGTGAAGGAATTCGTGTGTGTGTATGCTGTTGAATAAAGAATTCATATTATCGTGGGGCTCCATGCTATTTTAAGCCCAGAGACCAGGACCGATCAGCATGGCAATTTTTTTTGCCAGAGAGTAATAAAAGATCGCTGGGCCATAAAAAGTGTTTTTTTTCTTTTTTTTTTTTCTTTTTTTTTCCTTTCTTCTGTCTTCTTTCTGCAAAGATATACGAATTACGTAAAGGTTATGGATATTCAATGCCATTTCTGTCTTTGCAGCTCATAACATACTGGACTGCGACGCGTCCAAAATTCGTATAGGGTATGGCTCAATCTAATGTCTGATGGCACAACTTTGAGCAAAAAATCGCCGTAAACCAGCTATTGCAAAATTACGTTTTTTCTCTGTTTCTTTATTTTCATTTTGTTTTGCTTTATTTAGAAATCACGGCTTGTTTTATATAGCTGTTTTGCTTTTGCTCTGTATCAGTCTGGACACCACAAATTACATGCAATTCTCATGAACTTGCTGAAACCCTTTTGTTGACCGTTGACCAAAAATCGTTTCAGCATACAATAGACAGGTTTACACTTAAGATCCTACAACTTACAAGAAGCAATACATAACCATTGGCAAAGGTTCTTTGATAAAAAAGCGTAGAATTAGATTCGTATTTCTCGTGCGCAGCACAGCAACCGCCATTCTCAAGCAAACACATGCGCTTACTTGAAGACCTTACCGTCGGCGATCTCGATCTTCTCACCGTTGACCTCAACAGGCTCGTCCCAAGCAAACATGTTGTCGACGAACTTTCTGACGTTCTCGTCGGAACCGTCCAACTTGGTGTAAGAGTAAGACTCCCAGTCTGGAGCAACGTCGAAGGCTGGAGCGAAGTCCTGGCCTCTGACCAAGAAAGCACCGGTGATACCGTTGTTGTTGTTCTCACCGTAGACAACCAAACAACCGAACATGTACTTGGTGGAAGCAGACAATCTGTTGAAGAAACCACCAACCAAGTTGTTGGACATGAAGGTCAAGGTCAACTCGTCGTTGTACTTGTAGTCAACCTTGTACAAAGACCACTCGGATGGGTCGTACATGTTCTTCCAGAACCATGGGATGGCGGTCTCTCTGGTCTCCTCGTTGGAGTAGACTCTCTTCCACTCATCAAGAGGTTGTTTAGGCTTACCCAACAACTCCAATGGGTGCTTTGGCTTAGGAGCCTCAGCAGGAGGAGCGGCAGCCTCAGGAGCAGCCTCCTTCTTTGGAGTCTCCTTCTTGGCAGCAGGAGCAGCCTTCTCCTTCTTCTCCTTCTTTGGAGGAGTGAACTCGACAGGCTTAGCAATGAACTCGACCTCGGCGAAAACGGTCTTGAACAATGGCTGGGCGCTGACAGTCTTGAACCATCTGGTGATCGATGGGTTTTGCTTTCTCCACTCAGCACCAAACAAGAAGTTGAAACCTCTGACGAATTGGAAGGCGGCAAAGTAGTCGGCAAAGGTCAATCTCTCGCCAACAAGGAAAGTGTACTTGGACAATCTGTCCTCGTAGATAGCAGTGACCTTGTCCAAAGCAGCTCTGGACTCGTCAACTTGCTTCTTGTTGAAAGGCTCTTGACCAGTCAATGGTCTGAAAACCTTGGCGGCAGTAGGCAAGAACTCGGAGTTGGTGAGCGACAACCATCTGAAGATCTCGGCGTACTCGGTGTTGTTCTTACCCCACAACTTGTTGTCCTCAACAAGAGAAAGCACTAATAAAGTTAGTAACGATATTCTTATATTCGTTTTAATTTCAAAACGAAATTATCATCACGTGACCCGCGCAACGCAGCGCGTAAAAAAGGTTTTTGTCTTCAGAGTAGAAAATCTCGACATAATGTGTTAAGACAGGGATAACTGTATAATAAAAAAATTTCTCATCATTGAAACCAGTGCCACGTGATTGGTAAAAAATTTTAAAAAAGACAAAGTCTTAATAAAACTTAATAAAAAAAATGAAAACATACAGTAAACGGAGATGGCAATGACCTCAGTCAACTTAACACCCTTTGGGCCAATGAAGGCTGGGACCTTACCCAAGGAGAAAGTGTTCTTGAAGACATCAGACGAAGCTGGGTCAACAATCTTGACATCCAAGTTGAAGTGCTTGACCAAAGCAGTTGGGATGGCTCCTCTGATTTTAGAGTCGGCGAAAAGAGTTCCTTGAGACATATTTGTATGAAGATAAAGATCTACCAAAAGAAGCTTATAAAGGAAAAAAAAATTTTCTCGGGCTCTTCTTCAACGGCCGAAATTGGCGGGTCACGTGATGTGCCACGAGCGCGAGCGGCCGGCGGGCCCACGTTGGCAAGGCGGGTAACTGGGATCTCGCAGTGCGGGAAAAGGGCGTTTTTCAGTAAGGGCCTTGCTGAAGGTTGCGTCGGTGTTTGGATTGCCATATTGGGTGGGTTTTCTTGTAGGTGAAGTATTATAGTTGGTGCTCTTGAGGCTTCATTTCGTTTTCTGTGTTGTTTTTTTGTTTCTCTTTTGATGTTCCTATTTTTACTTTTTTTATTCTTCAGAAAGCGCATTTTTGTTCATGTAGGGGTTTGATATTTATTTTCTTGTCTGGCGCCACAGCTTTTGCCGTTTTGGCAGATGTGAAAAAAAAAAAGCCATTGGGCAGGAAAGTCGGATGTCGTCACGACTTTGCTGTGCTGTGATATGATGTGCGACGTGCTATATTCCAAAGCATGAAGTCCGAGAATTTCAGTCTCACGCAAGAAGTATGATATATTTACAGAGAAAAAAAAAATCAGGAAAAAAATTCAAAAAAAACACAGAGAAAATTTGTTTGGAAAATGGCCCTAAGAATAGTTCCTCAAATATACATCGTTGCGACCCGTTGAATGTCTCCGCTTACTTTAAAACAGTTTCCCTCGTGTCGAAACTAAAAGGCTGCAGCACAATCTCGGTTAATTTTCACCAGCACATCCTTTCCCTGTAAAAAAAAAAAAAAAGACTTCTTATCCAATGCACAGTATTTTCACTTTACTGTAATCTTCAGAGATCAGGCTTTGTTATGAACTCACTGAATCTCTCAAAAGAAAAGGTCATTTTTCATTTTTCATGAATGTCCATTATTCGCTCTCCTCTCATTCGAATGCCCATCCCAGTATCCTGAAACTACATTGATGTTATTGACCGCAGAAAGTGTTTGTCATAAAAGGGATGAGAGAAAAATTCTCTGAAGTATTTGTTTCTGATTTCCGATAAAGGAATCCGTTCCATCAATTGCCCTCTTAGTTTTCTCTTGGTACGCTTCACATATTGATGAAGTAAACCAACTCATCATTAAGAGACCAGGTCACTGATATCTTTGTAGCGATGAAAAACACCTGTTTGAATGTAATTTTTTAAAAAAACAACCCTTGAGAACTTGTCTTTAACTTTAATAGTATTGGCTTGTCACTTCCCCTCTGGTTGTTATCTTCTTTCTCCCGCCATATATCAGGGATCTCCAATGATTGCTTTGAGAATTAAGAAACCCCCGTCCTTTGCTTGTTTCCGGGTTCTTTTATATCGGTACACTTCATCAAAGACATGGTTCTTTCAAAGCTTGTTTGTTTATTCGACCCTGAAGAACGAACATAGCATGGGTCTTTTTATCACTCTCAGTTGTTTTCGATCAATAATAAAAGCTATAAATCCCCATTGACGAGGTTTGGAATCTGAGGTGGAATATTGAACTTCGGAATAATGAAATAGCCATAATTGAAAGTATTAAACTCAATAATTCGGTGTTTTTAAACTCGTCAACAACGATATTCAAGTAGTAACATGGATACGAAAGAGGTCAGCATGGGACAATTCATGCATGCCGAAGCCAAAAGAAGAGAAAACCATTGCTGTGAGCAATTTTAAAATAAAGAATTCCGCTGCTCTGTATTTTGAAAGACCATTAACAAAAGTGAACTTTTTTTTTCTACTTCAGTTTTACCCTTCAAAACCTAATCCGCTCAAGGTCTTTAAAACAATAAACACCCTACAGAATCATCTGAACGGCTTTTTGAACTAAGTCCCAACAAGTTGATCAGTGCCCGAATTGAAATAAGAGCCACGCCACAAACTTTTTCTTTTTTTTTTTTTTTTTTTTCAACCCCTTGTTGTTTGTTGCCTAATTTACTTCGGGCTGCATATGCCCAGCCAGGTTTCACATGACAATACAATTTTGGAGTGCATATAAATATCAGCCCGCTGAACAAAGCAAGCACGTTTGGGGAGTTTGTTTAATTGAAAATCCCCGACTTTTATGTTTATATACTTTCACGTCCCATGCAGTAAACAACGGTTTTAAAGACGATGGTCTTCCCCACGGTTTCAACACGCATCTAAACTCAATGCTTATCGGCCTGGATTTTTCACAGTACAGGAAGATCCGAAAACAAAATGACTCGGAGTGTCTGCGCGACTCTGCATATACGCCTTTTTACAGGAAGCCTGAAGCCGCATGAATGGGGCGGGCGACATTTTTATTTCCGTCACGTTTTTTTTTTTGTGCCACGGGAATTCCGGCAACACCGAATCTCGCAAAACCAAATTGCTGAAGTCTGGAGTTTCACGTATAGGCTTTTTTTTGGCTCAGAATTTACCAATTGCCAGACTTTTCAAAGAGTAGTGCCTTAAAACTTGGAACAGATCACAAAGAAGAATAACGGAAATTCATATTCCGTGAAAAGGTTCGCAACTGTTTGTTGCTCCTGATGACGAAAGTTGCATGCGTGAGATTTTCGAAACCGTTGATTTGCTAATTTAAACACCCTTGAGGCCCAACATTCCCGCGGGATATTAATCGTATATGCAGAAGTGCGTCCAGAGATGACATTCGCAAGTTCGCACTCTCTTTCCTCAAAGAGTCAATGTGTGCGTTTTTTGCCTTTGTTTGTATTATCCTAAAACTTACGGACCATTACTTTTTCCTAAAAGCTAAACTTTAAAATAATTTCTACTACTATTTTGTTATAATTAGAAAAAATTAAGTGTCATTTTCTATGGATTCGGCCTCTTCATTCCATCAATCTGTGTCTGATCTCGCTGAGTCACGCGCATGAACAAAATGACGGCAGTCACGCACAAGAATGCACATCAAGCCGGTGCCCCTATTATTGCGCAAGTGTTATTTTTAAGCCTGGTTTAGGAATGAAGAGATAATTCCTCGCTGATACTTGCAGATAGTTGATCAGCTTTTCACTTTTGGTCAACGGAACGGAATTTCGAGGAGCCTATTTACAGATTCCCAACACCAATAGCCACAAAGATAAATTTTCACACAAACGTTTTAGGCAGAACTCGACCAATCGAAAAACAGCACCCACTTGGATTTAATGTCTCTTGGCATAGCGGACCCTCTGATTCTTTGAAATATGTCCACGAGAGTTTTTGAGGATTTTCTTTTAGTTTCCCCATCGCCCCAAAGTTTATTCGAGTGAGCATTCACAATATTCATCGCCAAGCATCTGGAATTGGGGATAAGTGCAAGCTGAGAAGAAGAAGAAATCTCTTCCTCGGACAGCAGCTCCAATTCCAAATCAGGCGAAATTTTCAAGTCCGGCTTTTCTGATTTCACTTGGTAGTCTCGGAGCACCAATTCCCAAAACTTGACCCTGAGTTTCTTGGCGTCGGAAGTTTTCTTACCAGAACCATGATCAAATCCACTATAGTCATCGCAAAGATGAGACACTTCGGTCTCTGTAAGCGTAAAAAATTCTGAAATGTCGTGATTTTCATTTCGAGCATATGAGATCTCTAGATCAGATGACCTTAGTAGTTCGTATTTCTCACTAGATAGATCGTAACGACACTCAATCTCCAACTTGCAGAAAATCATTTTCAAAAAGAACCGTATAATGACAATGGCCTGGAAAGCGGCAACAGTGAATGTGACGCTATCCAATTTTTTAAGTGTGGCGCTCGGCAACCTGATAAATCGTGCCGTGAGCTTTTGAATGAGCCTTCCCTGATTCGCCAAGATCATCACAAGATCAGAATTCAAGGTGAACCCGGGCCTAGTCGAATGAATCAAGATTGAAAGAAGGATGAGAACTATCGATAATAAGATTTTCTCAAATGCATGGTATGTGGAAAAAACCACATCTTTCTTGTCGAATTCTCGCCATCTTTGGTACTGAAACTGGCTCATTTCCAAAATTCGCTCAACTGTCACTCGTTCATCGCATAACAATAAACAATGGAATAAAAATTTTTCATCATAGCCCAGTTTCATGTCACACATTTCCGAAGCTTGGTAAAGACGGACACAGTAACTGGGAATACATGACTCCCAGATTCGAAGATCGTTGAATAAATCAAGAAGCCAAAAATATTTTTGCTGGTGAATTAAACGGATAAATCCGTCGGCATCTTGAGGGAGCATATATAGTTCAGGTGCAGTGCTAGGTGCAAACAGGTTTTTTCTTTTGGCTAGGCCATCAGGGAAAAGGGTCAGATTATGGTAAAAGTCTGCCCGCATGACGCCACCAAGTTGTTTATCGTGTAGTTCTGGATTCATTAAAATCTTGGTGATATCCAGGTTTTCTCGGATTTTACTACGCATAGCTTGCAGAACATTCAAATCGGTGTATAACCAATGGTCCAAAAACTGGGTCAAATCTTCGGGTTGTATGGTCGTTTCTGGTTCTGTTGTGTTGACTGGAGGGATACTGATATTGGCCAGTGCATTGTTCTGATTGATTTGCAACTCGTTATGTAGCACTTTTTCGGCCTCAGCCAAATCTTGATTTATGTGCAAATGTCGGTATGGCTTGTAGCCACGGTACCCGTTTTTATAAAGCTTGGAAACAGCAATGGACTGGTCCAAAATTCGATGGAAAGCAGGCACGTTTATGTCATTCACAGTACCTGCGCTTCTGGGATCATAGTAGTTATACAGACTAAAGTTTAGTCGAATGCCACGATAGCACCGACGTTTGGAATTTATGCAGTTTTGGCAAACAGGTAGTAGCTCGTCACATTTCATATGACGGTCTCGACAGGTAAAACATCCTGACCGAGTACGGGATCGCTTGACTCTTGGTCCAGTTTTTGCGGTTTGTTTCCCCATAAAATCAACAGCAGGATGTGGGGGGAAAAGTTTGGGTCTTAATGGAAGCGGTGAAAAACTGAAATAACCACAGTCGGGACAGAGACTTGAGAAAAGCGGATTTTTGATTCGGCGCGTGTTTAGAAAGGGCAGGTCAGTGGTTTTCTTGTGTTGTGTTGTGCTGAATGAAGAGGGACAAAAAGGAATTTTGTGCTCAAAGGTGTATAAATGTAGTGTATCACTGTAAAGTCATGTGTAAAGGTATCTTCAGATCTCGCACATGCAATCCAAGGTTTTTGATTCTAAGTTTTAGTCTTAGGATATTGAGACCATCAACGTGATCGATGTCAACAAATAGTAGGGGGAAAAAATGACGACCCGAAGTCAAGAAGAAAAGGGGGTTTTCAGGGGTTACGAAATTCTCAAAGGAATGACAAAGCAAAAAAAACTAGTCTGGCGAGATCGGCCGGCGAAATGTGTGATTTAAAAGAGAAGGAAACTTGGGCCGAAATGCAACACACATCTGGAAAGACGGTTGGCACCAAAATTGTGCATTCAGGTGCAATCAAAGCCGTCGCGAATATGCAATACTCCCAAGCAAGGTGATCTAAGCTGGCCGGGCAGCCGAAAATCGCGATTCCTGCACGCATCTCCGAAACCTTCTCACCATGCATAAGGTATTTGGAATTATGCAGGTTGTGCGTCACGCACCAGCTGATTGTTTGCGCGAGGAGCCGCAGCTCCCCTCTTGCAACTCAAAGACCATTTATTGCTTTTGTTTAGCTGGGCGGCAATAATTCTACAATTTCATTTAATGGTCTGCTTGCTTTGCATCAAGCAATATTTTTCCTGTACTTTTTTTTATTGTAAGAAAAGAGAAGAGTCTTTCTAGTCTACGAGCTTCCCTCGATTTTTGTGGTGGAAGCGAGATCTCTTAAATTTTCCGATTTCGCCACTGGGAATCGCACGGACAGGTGTAGACTAGCTAAAAGGGAAAGATCTGACGAGCAAATTTTTGCTTGGTGTTTACCCGCTCTGACAACACAAGTCCCCTATTTTTTTTTTTTCTTTTTGAGGAAGTCGATGAGGCGGGGTTCGGGGCCGGGAAATTGGGTTAGAAGAAGCGGACCTCTGATATCCGGTATTTTCGTGTTGCACTGTCAGTTTAAAGGTGATTTTATTGTGATTGTGTTGTACTGGATAAAGGACTTCAGAAGTCTTAGTTCCAGAAGAAGTAAAATGTGTAGTTTCATTTGGGTAATTCGCCCAAGTATTTCATCGGTAAACCTTAAAGTGGAAACTGCAGAAACAGCCCCGTTTCATTTATATCGGCACGCTTTCAATTCCAAAAGGTGGATCTAGTGAAATTCAAATAATCTGCAAAAATCAAAGCGATCTAAAAGTTTTTAATGAGAATTAAAAATAGAGAATCTAGTATAAAGAAAAAAGAAAAATAAGAGAAGTAACACTCAGCCAGCTGAATTTTCTCGTGTCAAAAAGTCCTTTCTAGTTATCCAGATCAGAATGACCATAAATACCAAAAAAATGTACATCGCTCCGAGACCTAATTTTTCCACCAAAATCGGGAACAATGACACGACTACAACATTTGTGGCCCACCCACAAATCACTGAGCAACTTAATATTCTTTCGTCCGCTTGTGAAATTTCCATGCTAATTACGGCAGTACATGGCCCCCAAGTCATAGCGAACACAAATAAAAAGAAGCATGAAGTCACAAGCATCGGAATTCCAAGCTGACTCGACCCCGAGGCTTTTGAAATGACCCCCATTGATGCAAAGATAAAAAGAAGGAGGCTGAGCATAATCAGTCCCAAAAATAAAGGCTTTCGAGCACCCTTCAGGTGTACTAAAAAGCCGGAAATAATTGTTCCCCCTAGGTTACATAAGCTGAGAAGAAGGCCCGAAAACTTGATGGAATTTTGCATTATAATAAGCAGATCAAACATTGTTTTCCCGAAGTAGAAAAAGAAATTTGCCCCGGTCATCTGCTGGAGAAACAGGAGAATGCAGCATGCGACCAAACGCCTCGTATTGATTTTCCTCTTTTGCGAGTCCTCTGTCTTTTCCGTGTGGTCAGATTTCAAAATGTGCAAGGCATTTATCCAGGTGTCCTCCTCGTCTATTCCCTCTAATAGTTTGTCCAAAGTGATCCGGAACCTTTTGGGATCGCAAAGAATCCATGATTCTCTGGGAGATTCGGGCAATTTTGTCAGTAATACCAAAGCGAATATTGGCAAGATCAAAGATATGGTGCAAAACCCCATCTCGGAATACCTGCCCGTATAAATGAACAAACAATTACCCAACAAGACGAATAACCCTATCATGATTTGGAAAATCGAAAGAAAGATGTTTTTTTTGAGAGAAAAGGTGCACAAATCGCTGATATAAACCGGACCAATAACACACAGAGATCCAGCACTTGCCCCTTGGATTGCTCGACCAATTGAATAAAGATAGATACTGCTTGGCCCTTCGGCTAAACCGCAGAAGAGTATAAAAGATCCAATGAGAGAGTTTAAAAGACAGATTCTGAACATATTTAGATGGCCTAATTTGTGGATAGCTTTAGTCGTGAAAAGGAGGATACAAGCGCAAATACAACCCACATTGAAGATCGATATTAGCACTCCGGTAACTTGTGCAGAAACCCCAAGTCTTGCTCGAAATGATGGAAGATCCATGAGGTTTCCTGTGGTACCCAAGTCCCAACCTAGAGGAAATGCACAAAGAGACACGGTAAGAATATAATAAAGAAGAGGTTTTGACTTCAAAGATGCAATGGTGGATTCATGTTCAATAGAGGGAACACGAGCAGCCAAATGTTTTTGAGAGGATTCAACGTTCATTATTAGTGCTCTTGTTTTTTTTTTTTTTTTTTGTCAATTGTTTAAAAAATTACAATTCGGTCCATTGAAGAAAAGCCTTTCTTTTTCATCGGTCATACCGCATACGTCTCTCAGTAAAATGTGCACAAACGCAAATCTCACCGGACAAATGGGCTAACAAACCTGTGCTATTAAAAGACTAGCCCGCACCAATAGTTTGTAATTTTTCTTAGATGAATGAAGGTCCTGTAAGTAGAAAATAGTTTTTGGAAAGCCAATATCAAAAAATTCTCACAGCCATCGCGAGCATCAGATCCCGAGACCTAGATGGGACCATTGTCAATTTCCACAAAAGTGGGACAATTGATCCATCAGCCACTTACCGTCATTTGAGAACTCGTTAGTATCGTAATTTCGATTTATCATAGCGCTGGAAGATGATTTTCATAATGATTGTCAATTCTCGTGAATGTGTATGGTCTGTCACTGCGTACACTGCAAAGAATATGTACGTGCGCGCAACCGAATGCACTGCCACACAAGCCACGGAATTCTCAATTCCCTCATTTTCGTTGAGATGATTCCGAAATTTGTGAGGGACGAGGCTTCTATTCGGATCTACGAATATGTGGTTTTTTTTTTCCCTTATTTTTTGTCTTCATTTAGGAAATTTCGGCTCAATTTTCAGAACATCCTTTTTTTGTCCAGTGCTTAAATGCAACCTGGTGCGGTGGGACCAAATGGAACGGCCAAGCCTACATAGATTAGACGATTTCGGACAGGTCCGGTCCGCCTCACACATTACTGAATGTCAATTCCCGAAGTTGCGATGGAATGTCAGCAAAAAATTCGATGCAAATTGCTGAACTTTTACTGTTCCATGGGCTACGCATTTACCCTGATGCTTAAGAGAGGGAACAGAAAAGCTAAATAAGACCACGGTCCCCAGGGCGTCGAAAAATCATTTACGAAAAAAGAAAGAAAAGTTAATAATAAAAAAAAAGAATAAAAAAAGAAATTTTAACAACATGGGCATGAAGAGAAGCCCTGGCTCGCGCCATAAGCAAGAGCACACACAGGCATCAGACGTTAGCCGAGTCAAACAATTCCTAACAAATTTGGAGATCGGCCAATTCCTCTCGCGACATGCAGATGTGTTACTTTCTTTTTTTTGCTATTTTGAGACAACAAGCACACACACAACATCCACGAGCAACACTACGTTGATGTTCATTACCTAGTGAACAAGAAATTAAACAAAAAAAAAAAATTCAAAGCATGATAAGGAATTTTATGTCAGGCCAAAAAATAATAGCAATAAAAAAAAAGGATTTAGGAGATACAACTGCATTATTCAAAAAAAAAAAAAAACGTGTGATTTTTTAAACGGGCGACATCTCAACAAATCCTCTATGCAACAAAGAAAAAAAAAAATTGCTTAAAAAAGAAGGCATGCCCTCACTTCCCCTCACACTTTCCGTCCTTGAGTGGTCGTGCGCGTCTCAATAAGATGTGGCTCGTTCGCTTCTCTGGTGTCTTTTTTTTTTTTTTTTTTTTTTTTTTTTTTTTTTTTTGATTGTCAGCCTCCCCTGAAAACTCGCACGGGCTCAGCCTGTCTCAGATCAACGCTTGATTGCGAAAGTTGAATGTAGCAACCTTTCTCTTTACAACAAATTCTCGAAACACCACACAATCGTTTGGTTCCTTCTTCTTTCTTTTTTTTTTTCGTTTCATTATAAGAGTCCTGATTTTGTACTGGATGGAAATATAGAATCTTCTGGCAATATATCGGTGTCATTTTCTTTCTTCACCAGTTAAGCGCCGGCTCTCTCGATCCCTAAGCACGTGACGCGCCACGCATCAGTGACTCGCCGCCCCCTGAAGCCATTTTTTTTTTTTTTTTTTTTTTTTGTTAGTAATACTATTCAGCCTCCTGCTTTTTATCTAGTGCGAGTGGCACCACAATTACCTCACTGCTTGCGACTCTGCGATCCAAGCAAATTCACACTATCCACCACCAAAAGCCCAAAATTAATAACATTAAAATCTGCCGTTTGATATGACAGGAGACGCTGTTCTCTCGAAAAAGGAACATGACCCGGCAGGCTCGCTAAAAGCAACGTCCCCGGGAACCACCGAAATTCCACCCGCGGTGCAAGCAATTTCGAACTTGCGGTGTCCTTCACCTCCACCTATTCTCACCAACTCTCTGACGCCGAAACAGCTGATGGCGTCACCTAAATTTGTTGAGGCACTGGTTGACAAAGGGCAAGAAAAGGTCAGCCACGAGTCCGCCGGAGTGTTCTCCGAAAAGCCTTCGGAATCGCCTGGTCTCCTTAACACGGCCACCGAGTCAAAACAGGAAGAATATGTTCCAACCGCTAAGATTTTGGATGCACCGCTCGACGCGCCTCTTGATTACACGAAGGCGCCACCTTCCCAGAGCATCCATCACAAGTCTCCCTCGGTGCATGCGCATTTCTTTGTCGATGAAACCCAAAAACCCACCAAACCCGGAAACAGATCCCGCAGTGGGTCTGCGTCTGCTTCTGGCTCCGAATATCTGGCTGGTCCGATGAGAAGAGAGGAAAGGCTTCAGCTGCCACCTGTGGCTGGTGCAACAGAGCAAAACACCAACATCGATCCCCGTTTGCCTCAGGACGACAACAAGCTCCACATCTTGTTTGGAGTATGTGGTGCGATCTCCACCATGAAGATCAAGCTAATCATCAACAAATTATACGAGATCTACTCGGCGGACAAAATCGCCATTCAACTTATATTAACGAAAGCGTCTGAAAACTTCATCTCGAGCGAGTCTTTGCAGCATTTGGAAACCACCAAGAAGGTTCGTATCTGGCGGGATAGTGACGAATGGACTACCTGGAGCAGTCGCTCGGACCCGGTTTTGCACATTGAATTGCGCCGCTGGGCCGACATGCTTGTTGTGTGTCCTTTGACTGCAAACACGCTATCAAAGATCTCCTTGGGACTTTGTGATAATCTCTTGACCAATGTGATCCGTGCTTGGAATTCCGCGTACCCAATTCTTCTCGCGCCCGCCATGGTAAGCAATGCCTATAATGCGGCAACGACAAAACGTCAGTTGAGACTTATATCCGAGGAGATGCCTTGGATGGAAGTGCTTAAGCCTGTTGAAAAAGTTGTTGGGTCATACGGTGACATTGGCATGGGCGGTATGATGGATTGGAACGAGATCGTAAACAAAATCGTCATGAAGAATGGTGGATACCCGGAGGAGGACGACGAAGATGAGGAGTCAAAGTCGAATGATCATGAGAATGCCATCATCGATGATGACGATGACAACAATGATGACGATGACGATGATGATGATGACGACGATGATGATGACGACGATGATGATGACGACGATGATGACGACGATGATGATGATGATGAAGAAGATGCCACCAAGAATGATACTGTCAGAATCAACGGTTCGCAGAAGCCTAGCGAGGACACGAAAATCACATCACAGGTCGCGTCATTAAAGTTAGCATAGTTGGAGTTTATTGAAGTAAGAAATCGCATTCAAATAAGACGCGTAGATTAAAAATGTGATTGATTCAACCGGCGTAACTACTAACCTGAGTCGGTGACTTAACTTCATGGTTCTCATCAACCCAGACGCAAAAAAATAATCTACAAAGATGAAAAAAAAAAAAATCGAACCCAAGGAGTTTTTATTCTATGTTAGATACACACAATTAGCTTAGTAGATTCTGAAAGATGGACCCATGGTGGACTTGATGACCAAGGAACCGACGTTTTGCCAGTTCTTCTTCAACAAGGAGACCAAGAAGTTAGAAGCCATCATGATTTGGTTGGTGATGACATCCTCCTCCATCTCAACGTGACCAACGGCAACAGCCAAACACAAGACCTTCTTCAATTGGAACTTGATGGTGGACTTAACGTCTTGCACCTTAGAGTACAAGTCATCGTTGTGAGAAACTGGGGTTGGGAACTTACCGGCCTTGGACAATTGAGGACCCAACAATCTTGGAACCTGCTTGATCAAAACCTCGGAAGCGATGAAAGCGTTGTACTTCTTGGCCAACTTCTTGATCAACTTCTTGTTCTTGTTCAACTTCTTCAAGTCGTCAACAGACATGGCGTCAACACCAACAGACTTGGCTCTGTCACAGTCAAAGGCATCACCAAAGATACAGAGGGTCATGTTTGGTCTTGGCACTTGAGGCAACTTCAAGGTACCCGAGAAACGCTTGTCTCTTTGAGGGTCGTAGTTCTTCAAACCAACTTGAAGTTCAACGGTCTCCAAGAAGTTTCTCTTCTTGGTCTCGTTGGAGTGCTCCAACAACTTCTTGACGTTCTCACGAACGTGGGCGGTGGTGATCTTAGACATCTTGTGTATGAATTACGTCTCCCAAAAAGATTTGGTAAATTGAATTGATTCGACGAGGATGAAGAGAAAAGAAGAGAAACCGGGTAATGGGGATATTTTTTTTCGCCCTTTTTCTGCTCCGATGCGCGTGCGAATGGCGTTCAGGGCTGGTGCCCTAACTGCGAATTGCTTTTTTTTTTTTTGGTTGGTTGGTGATAAAGTGCGGTGCGGTGTGATGGACTCGAAGAGGAAGAGGAAGAACAGCGTGTCACGTGATTCAGGCATTAGACTAGTGATGTTTTCTTCATTTAATATCCGTCTGTATTTAAATTGATTTCCAATGCTCGTATGGGAGAAATCGGAATTTGTTTTTCCTTGGGTTTTTGGTAGTGTTTAGGAATTTATTAAGAATTCTATTCAGCATTGATTTCCCATGTATGCGTCTAAGGGAATTTGATCAGTGCGGGCCTCGGAGTGAGCCGTAATTACTTAATTCATTAATTAACTTAATTGATAGTTACAATAAGTTTTGCACCCAAGCAGCCTTTCCTTCGGGTCATTTTCGCTTTGAAACGCTGAATCTTTACATATCAACTGAGGGGTTTTTTTGGACAATGTAAATATTTAGATTGGATAAAAATCTTCTCGTTGCCTCATTTTGGCGACTCTCGCATCTCCCACAAATCGCATAATACAAGGATGTGGTGTTGGGTATATTAGACCACACCAGACCATATCATATCATATAAGCTTCTTCTTTAAACACTCTTCAAATGGTTAAAAAAAAACATTTTGAACTTCTTTCTGTCTCTTTTCTTTGCAGATTATGATGGAGTATATTCTGTTGCTTAGATGCCAATTGCACGACCGCGGTAAGACATTTTGGGATGTTTTGTGGTTGCCAACCTCCTAATAAACTTACTGTAGCTAGGTGGGATTTATTATGTAATTAAGTCCACTGTTGGAACACAAAGAAAAAATGACTCAATGATGGCTAAATGATGATTCATCAAATGCTTGCTTGAAGGCGCTTCCATTCAAATAGTTACCAGACACTTCGGTGAAACTTTTAAGATAATTGCCCGCTAAAAAAGCCCTCTATACTTTTTCACTTCATTCTTGCTAGTAAGAACAGTTTCAAAAGCTTCTGTTTTCTCGTTGTAACTTTCCAATACTCTTTCAACAAAAAAAACGGGACTCCAAATTAACCCCACATTCATCCCCCGCACTAATTGTGAGTCTCGATATCGAGTGGGAGCTGGCGTATATTAAAGGCGGTACCTTTACATTAGAAACTTTATTATTTTAGTTGAAACTAGATTTATTCAAATCTTCATTAGTTTTGTAACCCCGGGGTTTGACTACTGTGTCTTTAAATGTTCTCTGTGTTTTTTTAATGGCCTAGGATGTGTTCGTAATATGATTGTTCTACGTAAAATAACTAAATATTTGTGATACAGTAATCAGTTCTGATGCAGAAAAATACACAATTTTTTTGAAAGTCCCATTTCGACAAAAATAGTTAATGAACTAAGAAAATGAAAAAGGCAATAAAGGAAATTCAACTCTTATTACAACAATATGATACTCTCACACTATTCCCTCATTAGATATGAGAGTGCCTCGCTAGCAGAGCCTATACTACCTCGAAAAAACAAAAAACCCATAACAAATATATATAAACAAAAAAAAAAAATATTCAGGCCTCAAGCCTTTACTTAATAAAAAGATTTGTTTTATCACGGGATCTCTTCGTAATTTAATCTCTAGCCTGTATTATCAAAAACTCTGGATTTTGCTAACGAAATCACCATCTCCAGCCAGACGCGACTACTAGTTAAATAACCACCGCGTCTCAAAGCACCCGCGTTGCATGAGAGGCGAGATGCAATTTCATTTTTCACAATCATTGTTGCTTATTTGCACAATGATCTCCGCCACCAAATCCAGTTTTTTCAGGCCGAAAAGACATATTTTGAATAAAGATAGCAAGATTTTTACTCGTCCATGGCGCCAACTGCATGTTTGCCTCCCATGTTCGACAATACATCTGTTTCATACTTTAAGCCGAAGTGCACTGGCAAGTAACAATCACAACAATAATAAAAAGAACAATCTTTATGTGCTGAGCCGAACACAAAAAATACCCGGAGCCCTCACTTTAAATAATCACCCAGCTTCACTCCAGCTGTGCCGAACGTATGCGTCCCGTAAATTTACGAGGCAAGAGCGCATAAACGAGGCCCGATTCATGGCCCAACTGAATCTAGATAAGCTCGATGAACTCTATGATTTGTTCAATAGAAATGTACACAAAGTCGTCGACTTGGGGTCTGTTCCGGGAACTTGGCTCCGGCACACCCGCAACCGGCTTCTGCAATTGCATGGGGTGAAACCGGAGGAGCTATATAAAAAATGCACTGTTATTGGCTCCGACTTGCTATTTTGCCAGCCTCCAAAAGGCACTTTTTTCTCCCAGGGCAACATCTACTCACAAAATACTCACGATCAGATCGAGAGTTTGTTAAAAGAATCGGCGTATCGACTTTCAAAGCTAAACAATAATGGTGCTAAACAGGAACCACTTCCAGAAGTATCATATATCCAAAAGGAACTCGATGAAATCCAGCTCGAGGAAAACGTGGCGGCGATGACTGAAAATCTCAATAGTCTCACACTCCAGGAAAATGAAAAAAGTGCCTTTCTTGCCTCGCCTGCCTCTTTTCAGGCACATCTTGTATTGTCGGATTTAGGCACTGCGCCTCTACAAGAACTGGGCTTTCATAATAATACGCTAAGTAAGCCATACATCCGCAGCAGCCAAAACAAAATGCTCCGCCAGCCTTGGGATCTTCCTCAAAAGGCATCCATTGATTTGGCAGAAGCAGCTTTACTTTTATGTGGTAGAGTATTGATAAAAGGTGGTACTTTTGTGGTGCGCTTATCTATGGTGGATTTGGCGGATCCAGAGTTACTTTTATTGGAATCCAGACTATCTCTGGTATTTCACAATGTCAGTAGATGGAGTGACAATGGTCGAGTCTCATCGGAGAAGTCAGTACAGCAAAATTTGTTTATAATTTGCGAGGACAAAAAAGACCATTGGATCGACAAGTATAAGGTTTTTGGCGTCCCCAGACCTTAGACCCACTAACATGTGTATATGTGAACAATCTAAGCAGAAAGATCTGTATACCGATATCTTATTATTATTATTTTTCTTTTCTTTCTCTTATTTTTCTTATGTAATTTGAGTTAGTTCGTTCTCCATTTTTTTTTTTCTTGTTTGATTTACAATTTGTGTTCTTCAATCTAATAGCAGCGGCTCCTCCACACTTTCCTTCTGCGTGTCCTCGAGGTCGATCAACGCATCCCCATTGGCCACACCCAACTTGGCAAAATCAAACACCAACCTGTCGGCAATAGGCTTTTTGCCCTTGGTGGCCAACTGCAGTTTCCACAAATCGGCCACTTGTTCGAGTTTGCTTTGTGAGATACCGTAGGTACGGCCCAAAAACATGGCCTCCACATACCGTTCAGTCTTGACCAACAACTCGACACAGCTTTCTTTATCACCCGTCAACCACAAGGCCTGGAAGGCAATATTATACTTACCGGCTTCCTCGGCAGCAGCAGCAAGACGTGCCAACAGAGACTTATTGTTAGAAGACGAGAGCAACAACAACAACGACGAGAGGTCCTTGGCCAACCAGTAGCAGTCCTCGGCCAACTTCAACTGCCACTTTGTCATGGCCAAGTCACCCAACTTTCTCCACTTCTGAGCCTGAGATGCGGCGACAGAAGCATTGGATTCCTGGTTTTCCACCAACAACAGGTACGCCTGGTGCAAGTCGCCCGTGGACAACGCAATCTGGAACTTGGAGTCGAAGTCCTGCGACAAACTAAACGATAACTTCAAGTAGCCCAATTTCTCGAAAAAACGGGCCAATTGGTTCAATTCTGTCTTGGACAAGCCGGCCAAATAGGCAGAGTATTCTTCCGACAACTGGTCGGGACCAATGGTAGTCAAGTCAGGCACTTGTTCCTGGGTTTCTTCATCAAGCACAGTGGCAGATGCAAACTGCTCCAAGTCACCACGCATAACCAAAGTCTGCAACTCTAAAACGGCCGCATTCACAAACCACGACACCACATTGAACGCTTTGTCAATAAGGTAGAGACGACCCTCGGCCGCCTTGTATCCAAGAATATAGTACTTATGGTCGAAATGGCTCAAGTTAATCACCTCACCTCCAACAAAGTAGTTGAGTCTATGTGAGGATCCTGTGGTGTACACGAAAACGTCACCAATAAATTTACCCGACAGAATCAGCTCGGCTGTGGGTAAAGTGTACAAGACGTCGAACGCGGCCTCGGCACCTTCAGAAGGACTGATACTGCCATCGGCAATTGATTCTTGATAGAGCGACGCGTCAAAACTCAAAAAATATGCTTCGTGAGTCTTGCCGCCCGCAGCGGTAGTGCCGTCACTGGTTTCTGAAGCAGCACTAGAAGTGAGAATGGCCACAAGCTCACCACTATCGGACCATACTACATCCTCAATATCGTCCTCGATATCAACCCTTCTAACGAGCGAACCGGTTTCCCAATCGTAGAACGACAAGAGGCCAACGGATTTCACCGCAAGCAACGCACCAGGAATCACTTTCTCGGCCTCGTACACGAGATCGACGGTCACGTGCTCGGCGAAGTTCTTAAACACTTTCACCGATAATTTCGATTCACGAATAGCAAAAGTGGTGGCATTAGAGAAATCGTGGGTATTCCAGGCAAACTCCAATGCCTTACCAAAGGCCTTGGAACGCCATGCTAAAGCAGTGTAGACAAGGTACTCGCCATCACCACAAACCGCAGCAAACTTGCCGTTGGGGGAATGGGCCAATGATTGTGGATACACTTCAATGGACCCGAGGTCTTTTTGTTGCAAGGGCAAACTGTCGCCATCCTTAAGGCCCTCAGCGGCAGAGGGCCGGATCACGGACTGGAACACATCGGAGTTCTTCGCGTAGATCAATTTTCCATTATTGTCCATCGAAAACATGGGTTCTTCATTTCCAAGCTTGATGGCCACGTATCCGGAGTCGCAACCAACGGCCACAACGTTTGACTTCTGCAAGATGCTGACACACCACACACGCTCCAAGCCGTAGTTGACGGTTTTCACCAACTTAAACGTGTTGGAGTTCCAAAAACGCACACTTCCGTCTTCCGAACCGGAAATGATCAAGGGCAAGTCCGGGTGGAAAATGGCAAACGACACGTTGGCCACGTGGCCTTCAAGGGTGGCCACACACGACTTGGTCTGGTAGTCCCACACTTTGATAGTTTTGTCGTCGGATGAAGTGATAAGATATGGCTTATCGGCCTGAGGATAGTAGCCTACATAATTGACACCTTTCACGTCGTGTGCAATCAAAGTATAGTTGGGCGTGGACAGCGCAAGCAGCCACACTTTGACCGTACGGTCCAAGCACGCGGAAGCAAATGTGTTGGGGTCCTTAGGGTTGAAATTGACGCTCATAATATAGTGCTGATGGCCCTCGTACGTGCGTTCAAGCCGCCAGCCATTGTCCCAATTCCACAACTTAATGGTCAAATCGTCGGAAGAGGTCAAGATATATGGCAATGTCGCGTGCACAGCAATGCTACGGATGTAATCTGGATGGGCCTCAAACTGGGCGATTTTTTCTCCCGTATTATAGTTATAGACCCGGACCTGGAAGTCGTCAGAGCCCACGACAATCCAGGATTTACCGGCAATGAAACAGCCCGCACGCACAGGCAAGTCTGTCACCTGGATGGACTTCACAAGCGTGTTGGTGGCGTACGACCAGATCTCCACTTTTCCATTATACAACGTGGTCAAAATCCACGGTTCTGTAGGGTGGCAGTCTATGCCCTTGACCCGCTCCGAGCGCACGGAGAATTGTTTGGTGACGTCCAACTTCATTCTCAGGTTAAAAAAAAAGTGTTTTTGCGGGAGTTTCGGTTATAAAAGGGGGGAGGAAGGAAATTGTGGTTGTATGGAAATTTGACGTGTTTGGATCAACGTTGAGGTGCCTCAAGTATGCGAGCCCGTACTGGCCACGGTTGTCGGAATGGAGTGGCGCGCGCACGACCATTAGTCTACCAGAGGGTGCGGTGAACCGCGAGAATAGGGCCCCCCCACTGAGCCACTCCTCACTCAGATTTATGTCCTAATCCCAAGTTCCTGTCTGTTTTATTTCTTTTATTTCTTTTAATTTCTTTTTTTTTTTTTATTATTGTAATTCTAGATGGGATATTTCAATCAATTAAAGTTTCGTTTTTTTTTATTAGTGGAGATAATATAGGCTAGAGTGAGTAGTCGTGGTGCGGCTGTATGAGTAGATGTACATGGCTATAAAATAACTATAGAGAAAATAGCAACTTATTTACTGTGGTATATTTTACTCTCGCGTATGGGCTGTTTATGAGCCAAGGCGACTTTGTTTTTTTTGTACCATGCACGTTTTGACAATTCGAAAGAGTGAAAGGCCCTTTTCAGGAGAAAGGGGATATTTTCAACTAGCTGTGATTTGTCAGGACCGTAAATTGAAAATGGGGTTTACCTTAAATTTGATTGCGCAGATTTAACCTTCAGTGAACCAGATCTTATGTAACGACCCTAGCCCTCCTTTTTGTGAGAATTAGATCTGATATGCAATAGGCGGGCAAATTATTTTTCCCCCAATATTTCTTCATCAGTCGAAGTTGATTTTCCTCGTGGAAACATTAGAAGAAAAGTGAGTTGGTTGTTTGTTTGTTTGTTTGTTATTATCCTGAACGCGTTGAATACATCATCAAGACGCTCGTTACCTCTCCACCAATATCGGAAATGTTCCTACATGAAGCTGTATAAAGAAAACCTTTAAAAAATATGCACCTGATTTCGGCAAAAAAAGGACCCTTATTCACGAACTTCCTTTGTTCAAATTGTAAATCTAACGCTTAAGGCAATGTTTGTATTACTATTAGATGAAATTCGACTTAGCTCTCAGTCACCATTTCTGACATTTCATCAACATCCATTTTCGAGAGTTTGTAACCGCGATTGGGCATGCGATCGGGCATGGTTTTGGTGCTTTGAAAGTCATGAAATGGTCGACTTTATTGTAAGTCACCCCCACCTTTTTGTGTGCTAACCGCCGTTATAAATGCCGCAGTAAGAGAAAACAAAACCGCCTGAATGGAGCCATTTCTAAAGGTAAAAGGTATAATGTTGACAAGACCACCCACAGCAGAAATACCAAAGCCAATAAAAGCCGCTAAAAACCACCATCCATTGCGTAAAATCCAATCTTGAAGAGGCCGGCAAAGCCATACCGCACCAGCCAGAAGAGCGGGGCCTAAAGTATAAGCACCTATAACAAATAAAAGCTCACGAGGCAGTACCAAACTTTCATTATCAACTATTGGTTTGGTTTGATCCATGGTTGAAGAGAAAGAAGAAAAAGAGGAATCAATTGTTGCAAGTGCGAAGAATGAGTTGGATATTTGATAAGGCTGGATAGTGCGAATAATAACAGAGAGACTTTTTAAAGGTGAAGATACTTCTACGAAAAAGCTCATACAGTAATGGGATAAAATTATTATGAGCTCTGTTGGTTCTGATGATGGGGGGTGGAATTAGGGCTTCAAAATCAAGTATATTAATTTTATACATAAACCATGAGATGATGTGAGTGCAATTATACTAAGGAGCTTTTCACTCGATTGCTGCGAACGAGAACGAGCTGAATTTCCAGATTCGATGAAGTAAAGATCGAAGTTTTCTAAGCATTTTTTTTTTTTTTTTTTTTTTTCGTTTCTTCGAAAAATTTCTTTTTTGCTGGTGTTTCAGGGGACATTTACTGTGATGCTCCTCATAGTGTAGAGTCTTCTGGCCGTCATCTTGCCACTACTTGAGAACTCGGGTAGGTTTTTCTCTCATTTAGAATGGACTTTTACTCCTAATGAGATTCAATACTTCTTGGCTTGGAAGAAGGTGGTGCCTCGAAACAGGGCTGTTGCTGAACAGGCCCTCTCTAGCAGATGGGATGACGAGAGGATCCAGGCAGCGATTTCCAGCCCTCCTATATTGAGCGAACAAGAGATGT
>JAJMCO010000004.1:0-169152 GCA_030573015.1 Metschnikowia peoriensis | reverse complement strand
AATCTTATTTTAGCCTGCTGTTTCTTGACTGCTTGCTTTGAAGGTTTTCTCACTTTGGATTTTTCCGTAAGTTTAGGCTGATTTTGTAAAAGATTCCTCGCTTGAGAGTCTGTAGTTACCTCGCTTTGAATAGCACGAGATTCATTTGTTCTAGCTCTCTTCTTAGCCGTCTGGGAAGGACCTGCTGCCATTTTAATTGTTGATCTCGGAGGTTGATTGTAACTTAAGATGGGAAGTCTTTATCTCATCTCAGAAGGCACGTGACCTATCATGTGACTTTGGCTGCATCGCAAATTCTCAAAGTGAATTTCATATCAATCACAGATTCCTGTATCAATTTGATAAAAGCGTCATTCTCCTATGATTCTTTCTAAGACACGTTATGAAAAATCAAACATATAGTTGCCTCGAGATAATGTAAAATCACGGTGTAATGTTCACTAGAAACTTAATTACTTGCGCAAAAGCCAAGCAAAAATTCCTTGTGCCTACGCACTTAAATGCCAGTCCACAAAGCCGCGCAATTCCTGGTTCAAAATGTTAAAAAGTTTTTAAAAAAACTCCGTTACGGGGAGTTGAACCCCGGTCTCGACGGTGAGAGCGTCGTGTGCTAACCGTTACACCATAACGGACGCTTCTTGTCACTCAAACTCCCTGGTTTATCTAGTCCATAATAGTGTGTTTTAAAAAAACCATATCTGCATGAAACCTCGCAGGTATCCTGTACAGTATATGCAAAATTTACATAAGAGAATCTAGTCCTAATTATGCTTAATAGGACGTAAGATTCATTGCGGTTACAAATATATATTTGATTGCCCTCTTTTGCCGTGGTACGGCGTGAAGTGTGCTTTGGTTCGCCAGTCGGTATGTATTTGGGAGCTGGTTAGAGGTTTTTTTTTTCTATAGTTTATAGTTTTTAGAGAGTGATGGTTAGTACCACTCCTCTCTTCCTTTAATCAAATGTATCAGTCAAAAAAAAAAAAAAAAAAAAAACCAACGCTTATTTTGAGCAACTTCTTCTAGAACTGATACAAGTTACTCTTGTCCTTAAGGTTATAGTAAGTGCCTCAATTACGCACCCTTACTCCAATCCTTTCATTCCCAGTCCGGCATGTTTCTTTAAAAAAAAAAAGACCGAAGTATCTGAAGGTAAAAAAACTTCTGAAGAAGACCTCGACCATTCGACGAGACATCTACAAGGCACGATCTGACGATCCAGTTTATAACAACATTCGATCTAATGTCCAATTTAGGTTATAGTTCTTCTTTTCTGTTAGGATATGGTCTGCGCTCGGTGCAGGACTCATCAACATCTGAAACAAGAACTGTGGAGTAAGGTTTCGGGCGAGCGTGAGGGATCACACTTGGTGTACGGGAGCACCTGATAAGTGATCCGGTCAAGAGGAGCTCGGGCTTGGGAACCCCGCCCCTGGTGTGGGGGTGGCCCAAGCGACAAAGTTAGGAATTATTATATAAGGTGGTATTTTGCCCGTTTTTAGATTAGAAGTGCAAGCCTGTCAATACAATCAAGTTAGACGTAAGTTGATCACATCATACCAACTGAACTAATTATAAACTCCGTTTATTTGTATCAAGAATCTTTCAACTGAGACCCCCATCTTCAAGCCGTCTGAGTTTCCTTTCACTATTAATAAGAGCTAGATATTCATCCTCAAAGCAGAATACTGAAATGCTTTCCGTCATATGACTACAATGAAGAGCCTCATCTATCTTTTACACAATTTGAAAATATAAAACAGTAGAATAAAAAACGTTTGCAGTTCGCTAGTCAGCATGTATTTGAGGTCTTGTGAAGGGGTGTTTTTTTTTTTTTTTTTTTTTTTTAAATAGTTCGTAATCTTTAGGGAGTGATATTAAGTATCATCTCTGTCCCTTTAATCTGATCTATCAATCAAAAAAAAAAAAAAAATTGGCCAGCAGCAATATGGGCGGCTTTAAGTGGTGTATTGAATGCACGTGAGGGGTGCCAGTGCACTGTATTCGCGGTGCAGCAAAACATGGACAATTGAATGTCCCAGAATCCTGTACTAAACAAAGCAAAATCGACACGCGCTGAAAGGCTCAAGTTTAATACTATATTAACATGTTCGTAAAAGGCGGTCACACTTTCCGCTCCCTTTTTTTCAACAACCCGCTTCAAGAGCATACAAAAATATTCATAATCCTCAAAGATATATTTCAATATCAACATGGTGTTCTCAAAAGTCAATGATGATAGTAACGAGATAGATAATGGTTACAAAAATGATGAGTATATCGGATTTCAAACACAGCCACAAAGAAAGTTAGCATTGAGGCTAGGTCTTATCTTGGGGTTACTAATGCTTATATCTTTCGTATTTACAATGATTCTTATCGGTCGGAAGAGCCTGGATGATTACCTGGGCTATAACTGGTACGTTTTTGGCACTGGTTATGGTATAACTTTCTTCCTCTTGGTTGCTAAGGGTGCTTTCTATACGAACTTTTCCGACTTTGCACCTGAGATGATGCCCGAAGCTTGGGAATCCAAACTAATGCTTTGCATGGATTACTTATTTACGTTTTGATAACATTTGGGATTTCTTGTTTAATGGGCCACATCCTGGAAAAGATATTGGGGTGAGCAGCACTTTATTTTGCATGCGTTTTCCCAAACTTAAGACATTAAAATGCCCGTACAAAGTTTCTAAATGGGTTTTTGTAGCCACAGTCTCATGCTGATGCGAAAACCTTGGGCAACTGGGATTTAAATGATGGTGATTGTTTAAAAGGCACTCACACTACGAAAAAGAGACGAAAAATACAGTGATTGTTTTTACTGAAGCCCTCCCTCGGTGTAGACTTAGACTTTCGTGGGTACTGCAGAGATCTACTGTCAGAAGATGCCATTTGACTCTCTCATCCAAATTCAAATTTGATCTTCAAAATTGAAGCAAAAGAGCTATTTCGAAATCGTGCAACTTTTTATGTGATATAAAACAGGCCACTTAACAAAGATAATGAGAAATGACGATATCTAGTCTTGCGATTACGTTTTTGCCATGGATCCTACCTCACGCTACTCGCCTGGAACTACCCAACTCGTATTTTTTTTTTTTTTTCTTCTTACTTTCGCTTCGCTTAATCAAGGAGGTGATATGTATAGGACGTGCTCTATTGGCATTTTAATTTGTGTAATTATATGGCATTTTATAGCTTAGTCACAGCCCCTAATTTGAGCAAAATTCATCTTGGACGTACTAATCGATGATTTTGATGAGACATTTAAGAGATATATACGGGCGGAAGAAAGGCGTCTCTCGAAAGTCTGAACAAATCTAAAACCTGATTTGACCCTCCAATTTTTCCACACGCATCTAATACCCTGTCTCACAAAGTTCAACAAATTTCACTCATCACAGAACAAATTCAAGGTATCATGGAAAGCGGAGGTAACATACTCAAAGATAAGGAAGCAGAAACGCATCCTAGGTTGCGCAAGCTCACAGTTCCTCAAATTCACTCCCTCATTGAATTACCTCATATCACCGATCAGATCAACTCTATTTGGAGTGCATACGCGCGATCTCCCCATGCATTATGTCGGCAAGCTCCGAATGATAAGATTCATGCAGGCGCGAAGCAGGTTGGAAAGATTCTTCATGAAAGATACACCAGTTTATTCAAACCCCACATCGTTACTAAATCAGTATGGCTTCAGTTCATTTCAACTGGAATGTTTTTCCATCCACCAAGTTGGAGGAAAGTCGCATGGTCACTCCATTGGGGTGCCTTGTCACGCCTTTTCAGGACAGCTCTGTGCCGTTTTCAACCTCGATTCCGCTCACGTGTTCCCTGTGTGGCAGCTTCATCAACTCACATATCCGGATTGATCGAGCTAATCGTATGTGGTGGTGCCCAATGTGCCGTAAAACCACTTTTTTGCCGGACACCTTCCAACTTCATGAGAGAAACAGCTCGGATCTGGACATAGCTCTCGAAATCCGACCATCGGAACACAACACGGTTGACTATTTATTGCCCACAGACATCACTTCTAATGATAGAACGGCAGAAAGCGACTTAATTTTCGGATATATCATTGACGAATACCAAGATGCGGATTCTATGGAGCTTAAGGAGTACGCCAATCTCATCAATGCTGTATTAGTTAGCATAAGGAAACTTCCTGCAAACGCCAAAATATTGATTATTACTTTCAGTGATGTTGTGGAAATCCACCAGCCTAAAGTAAAAGACTCGATCAAATTTTCTCCAGAGACCTTTGTTAGCAGTGATGATGATAACTACTCTAAAGTTTTCACGGATAAGAAGATTTTTGAGAGAATTATGTCTAGGTTTTCATCTGAAAGATCTGGTACCCATTCAACTACTTTTGACATGGCAGCCCTGAATATTCTTCTGTACCCCGACGCAGAACTTATTGGATACCTCGAAGGCTTGAGACCAAAACTCACACAATCTTTAAAGCCACCTCGCTCGACTGGTTTAGCGATCTTTCTTGCAATGTCGATTTGCAATACGTTTTCAAGCCCCAATACTCTTGGAAAACTTATGATATTTTTAGGGGGGCCAGGAACCTTAAATCCAGGGAAAATTGTATCTCCCAACGAAAACATTCGATCACATCGAGACATTGCCAACTTTCGGGCCCCTCATTTCACTGCAGCTTCGAAGTTTTACAAAGTTCTAGCCTATATATCCGTGGGTTACTCTCCTCTAGATGCTTACACTTGTGTTTACTCAGCTGGTGGAAAACTTGTCAATTTTGGAGTTCCTGAAAATACATCCCGGTTCTCCGTCGATATCTACACTGGCTCTTTAGACCAGGTAGGAATTTATGAAATGAAGTCGCTTTCGGAAGCTGGGGGAGGTACGATTTCTACATCCGACAGTTTCTCCTCGGTACACTTTCAAGAATCTCTTCAGAAGAACATTGCTGGATTTCTTGCCTCCAATCATAGTTGTAAATTGACGATTTTATCTTCACGCGGAGTCAAAGTCATGAAAATGGTGGGCAATGGTACGGAACTTAGATCTTCTTATCAGTCAGAAAAATTTTCGGAGTTACATCATGAGAAGATATCCGACACAGTAACGAGTTTCGACTCTAGTTTGAAAAAGAAGAACTCCACAAACCAGTGGTATATCGGTAGTGTTGCATCTGACGACACATTCGCAGTCTTTCTTGAGGTCGATACTGCGTCATCTTCCTCCAAGCTAAATTTGGAAAGTGCCCCCAGTGAAGCTTTCATCCAATTTCAGTTAAAGTACTGGAGTATGTCCAAAAACTCTATGATGTTAAGAGTTGTCACCGTCATGCGTCATACTAGTCTTGCTGTGTTGGCTGCCAATAAAGTGAGGCTTCCAAATGGAACTACCAGCATATTAAATACGAAAGGCAACATCGCTAAAGAGAGATTATTATTAGAAGGTTTCAATGCCCGTGTGTGGATTACATTACTCACTCGGCTCCTAGTGAGCAAAATTGATACTGCAATTGGATATGAAAACTTTGAGCTGGTCGTGGATGAGGTCGACAAGTCATTGGTGAAACTTCTCCATTGCTATGGTGGTATCACAGTTGAATCAGGCGCTTGTGAAAACCCTCACCAGAATATCAAACAAGTATATTCCATGTGTGAGAAGTTCCGTGATCTTCCAAATTATACCTATAATTTACGCCGCAACCCACAACTCATTAGCATCTTCAATAGCTCTCCTGACGAAACAGCATTCAACCACCACATATTTTTCAAATGTGATTCTGAAATCACTTGTCAAATGATTTATCCGGTCCTTTACAGGGTGGAAGGAAACCGTTTGGTAAATGTGCCTTTGAATCGCGATAGTTTTCAGATTTCTTCTGGAAATCTGTTTTTTGTGCTTGATTGTATTTGCCATTTGATAATTTATAATCAATTTTCTAACCCAGTTGACAAATTACCACTTCATCCTTCAAGAAACGACCACCTAGAGTTGGCACAATCTGACGCAAAATTTGCAAATGTTCTTCTGACAGTGAACATGACCTTGCTCTGCAAACGATCAGTACATCCAAAGATTATAGTTACGCAGAGTGGACACTCCCAATCAAGATTTTTATTTTCAAGATTGGAAACGACGAATGTTTTTGAGAAGGATCAGAAAAAGAATGACTCGCGTTGGTGGGGCTTTATGGATTTGTTTGGACTGAAAAGCTCGGTCGTGAGCAGTGACATAACATTTGCTGATTTCAATGAGAAGATATTGGAGCGAGTCAGGAAATTTTCGATGGAACGTGATCTCTAAGAAATAGATTTATTTCTCAAAGCTTTTATCATTGAACTAATCATGTATTTTAAAAACTTGCCTCTATAGAGGGAAACTTAGTAATCAAATATTCTGAGGTGCTTTTCATTTAGCAGCATCCTTCACAAGTCTACTAAAGTGGCCCCCAGACGCGAGGTCGCCTTCCGGTAATTAAATAATTGATTCTTAATAACCGAAGAAGACTGTCACTATCGCCGAGAGAAAACACACTCCCAAGAGTCATTTTTGTGAAAGCTTATATATATGATTTATCAGGGTCGAAGATTTCTAGGGATGATTACAGCACCTCTACTTAAACAGTAATTCAAACATAAAGGTAGTAGCGATACAAGTTTGTTCTTCGAACATCCGCGTAAATGGTCTCTTCGACACTCAGTTTTCAGGCCACAGCCATTAGCTTTTGCGATTTTTCATCTGATACAAGGACTTATATGATTTTCTAACATCTATGTAAGAGTAAACTCTCTGTGATGTACCAGGTTTGATCACTGTGAAAAATGCCATTTAGTTGAGATGAAAAAGCGCCGTTTTCATTTGGTGCGCCTTAAACCCACTTTCTTTTTTTGCGCAATCAAATTGGAGCTTCCTGGATAATTCTACCTCCGCTTGAGTCAGCTATACCTCCAGTACTGTGGCTAAGTCCGACTTCGGGGATCATTCTTGCGCTAAGACTCATTGAGTGTACCGTCGCGAACATGACGATACAATGAAGACAAATGCAATACACTAAGAAAAGCATTCTTGTTGTCCTTGTCGCCAACACTGACCTTGTCACAAAAATAAATAATCTCTCAAATGGTGACAACCTTGAGTTTACTCTCTCCTGCTCTTTTTGTCTGAACTGCTCAATGGGGTGAAGTTTGGATTCGTAGCTCGAGTGATATGGGTTCTCCAAATCTTTCGCATTTGCCTTTGGGTGAAGTAACTTGCGCCCACCATCTTTTGAAGTGTATGCCTTCAGAGTCGATTGATTTGCTCCATTTTTCAAAGAAGCCATGTAGCGAGTCCTTTCATAAAGGTCAACATTATCGGTCTGCAATTGTGTGTTTCTTCTTTTCAAATCATTAATCAAATGTTGCTGTTTCTTGAGATCTTCTTCTAGGCTTTTGTTTTTGTCTCTAAATCTATCCCTTTGTTTGGTGATTATAGGCAAGATAGAGGCATCTTCGCTGCTGTGACCGTTGATGATAGAGCCCTGTCTACCCAACTGCCTCGTGCCATGGGTTTTCAGAGATATAAGGCTTGCTGCATCATTGAAACTGGAGAAATTTGCGTCCTGTAAATCTGCCAAATCACTTTCCAACCTAGAATTCTGTTTTCGAGCACTCTCGAGCTGCTTTGAGGTATTTTCCAAATTTTCCTCTAATATTTTTATTTTCGCAACAAGGCTTTCGTGTTCAGACCTATGTTCAGCAAGCTCTCTATTCAAAACTTTGTTCCTTTCTACGAGGAGAGAGTCTAGATTTCTTTCCTCACTTTCTTCCCCTTCACCAAATTCAATTTGACGCATGAGTTGGAGTTCTTGCTTGATTTCCTCATAATCATCCATCTTTTTGAATTTTTCTTTGAGTGCATGAATTTCTAGAAGCCTGTTTTGTATCTCTAGAGAATCTGAAGCAGACTTAGCATCCTTTTCTTTCATCGCGATGTCCAACTTCTCGCGAGCCTGCCTCAAGTTAGCAAGAAGAATCACATTTTCACTTTCTAACTCAGCGAGTCTCTTATTAAACTCTTCTCGTATACTACTCTCGTTAGAGTCATTTTTTGATGCCGTAAGCTCGCTGCGAAGAGTTTCATTTCTTTTCTCGAGTTCATAGACGCGCTTTTTCCAAGTTTCGACATCTCGAGTCAACAAATTGACTTCAACCATAGCAGATGAAGAAGAAGTTCCTGAATGATCAATCTGCTGGTTTTGAGAATGGAGTTGCAATTCCGCAACCTCATTTGTTGTTTTTAATTCCTCAACTGTTGCTTTTAAAGCTGCTAATTGATTCAGATGCTGGCTCTTGATATTACTCCAATTTGACTCCTTTTCATCAATCAAGGCTTTATACATATCTTCTTGCTGTTTAAGCTTCGACGAAAGAAGCTCGGCAAAATTCTGCTCATTGCTCAAGAGTCTTTGTTTCAATATATCGTAATCAGCCTTTTTTGTCAACTCTTCTTTTAGCTTTGAGATTTCCTCAATGAGATTGCCTTGGTCTATATGATCATTTACCGTATTCAAAGATAGTTGAAGCAAGGGTTTTGGGTCTGGTGCCTCGGCAATGACGCGATAGAATCCGAAGAAGTATGATTCAGCTTTTTTATGCTTATTAGCTAAAGCATCAATTTCATTCTGATAAAGCTTCAAAAGCAGCTTAAATTCAGTAAGTTTCTGCTCATCCTCGAGCTTTTTGAACTCCTTGGTTTTCTGCGCCAAATTTCGACGATTGGCAAGTGATTGTTTCTGCTCGCTTCTCAACTCAATTCCTTGTTCATCAAGTTTCTTTTGAACGGTAGAGAGATCTATTTGAGCCCACGCCTGGACAGCATTCTCAAAGGCCGATTTAGGTTTTGCCTCCTTGGTTTGTTGTGGAAGTGGAGTATCCATGTGTACGAGGCAAACTGATGATGTTATCTTCAGGAAGATAAGCTATTTGTTTAGTTGGGTAGCGTTAAGTGTATCTCGAGGGGGGTACGCGGAAAATCCTAAACACGTGACTTCTCTCCGCACTTTGGTGCCCACAATTGGAAGACACACCACGAGTCAGGAAAACAAGTAATTAATTTTGGCCATAGAAGTTGGATTTTTTCTGTCTCCTTGTAAGGTCTACTTTCGAGTTTCCGTTTAAATATGTAATGGAAAGAAATTCTCATACAGAGCTAACCTGCCTGATTTTTCAATTGCTCAAATATTAGAAAATCTTGAGACTCCTTTAGAAGTACATCTGAATTCTGCAAAACTTTTCTCACCTCTGCTCAATTATTTTCTGAAAACTTTAAATTCTGTGGGGGGTGTTTGAATGCAAAGAACAAATACAAACATCTTTTACTAATAATAAGAAAGGAATGATTTCGACTTCGACGTTTTCAACACTTGTAGACTCAATGTGATCCAAATCAAAGAAATGATTTCTCTCATTAATCTTGAAATGTCAACGTCTCGTTACACCGCCAAAAATTTGATTTGAAAGTGGCTAAAATCAAGATTTGTATGTGCCCGTTTCTGCTTCATTAAAAATGTCGGTGTAAATAAAAACGATACTCTTCAGCGTTATGCTTTACCAATGTGCACCCCAAAACCACCGAATGCCCAATACTCACCTGTTTCTGTGATGAATCTCACAGGATATTTTGGGTAAAAGAACGTGATCTTCAGGGCAAAACTCTCAGGAACCACCACGATTGAATCAAAAGTACTAAATCATTTTGTTAGCCTGGGATCTTTACTATAAAACCTGTCATTACAAAATATTTAAAAAAACAACAATTGGAAAACTAACCAAATATGTCATTAGAGATAAAAATAGAAATAAAATTATGTACCTATGACTTACTCGTCAGCCTCTTCAGCGTCCTCACCCTTACCTTGGTTCTTTCTCTTGACTCTACCGGCTCTGCCACCACCGTATGGGGAGTTAGGAGCGAAGTCAATGTGCTTCTGGGAGTCCAATCTAACCATGAAAGATGGGATGTTGACGATTTGCTTACCAACAGCAATGTGTCTTTGGGTGATCAAGACTCTGGCGTGGTGAATAGATCTAGCCAAGCCCAACTTGAAAACTTGGGTTTGCAATCTTCTCTCCAAGAAGTCCTCTGGTCTCAAAGCCAAGACGTAATCCAACTTCATCTTGTCCTCTGGCAAGACACCAACTCTCACCAATCTTCTGATCAAAGCGTTACCCTCGAACAATCTCTTCTCGTCCTTGTCATCTCTGGTCAACAATTCACGAGCAGCTCTTCTAATCTTAGACAACTGGAAGTTGATTCTGTAGATTTCTCTCTTGTTCTTCAAACCGAATTCACCGGCCAACTTCAATTCAGCGTCCAAACGAGCAGACTCGTATGGTTGCTTTGGAACGGAGTAAGTCTTAGAGTAGGTTCTTGGAGCACCTGAATAAAGTTAGTACACAGTAAATATTAGGAAAGTACTGAAGATGTCGTTGCGAGAGCCGAGGCTTGGGTGACAGAATCTTTTTCAGTTTACAATAGCTATCATATATTTTGGCACCAAGACTACTTTCCAATGATGGGAAACAGTGATTGATTAAATACTCAAGCTAATTGTAACTGAAGTGTCGGGATTCAGTCACGGCCTTAAACGGCAGTTGAGATCTCATCTCTGAGATTTAAGTCTCGCAACATTCTCTTCAAACCGGTCCAGTTTGTAGTTTCTTTCGAGGGCCCGAAACCTCGAAGACAACTAGTGTCTAAAATAGAAACATACGAGGCATGTTGACTTAAAGAATGTGTGATGAAAAAAGATGGGGACACATCGTACGCGATTTGCCATCCTTTTATATCACCCCGAGCCGTGAAAATTTTTTTCGCGAAGGTCGTGCAAAAGGATAAAAACTTTGTAAAATCGTGTGACTGCGTATGGCGGGGTTGTGCGATGAATCTGAAGCACCAGACCATATACAACATCGTGATCTCAGTAATCTTTCGGATGTACGGGTGTATTAATGGTGATGATACATTAACAGAACGGAATCCGATTCAGAAGCATGTGATTATCCGTACGGAACAATCACCCACTCTTTAACAAACATGAAGTTTGTCGCTCTCATTTCTGGAGGGAAGGATTCCTTCTACAACATTATGCAGTGCATGAAAAACGGGCACACGCTTGGGGCATTAGCCAATTTGCACCCAAGTGATTCCTCGGTCAATGAGCTTGATTCGTTCATGTTCCAAACTGTGGGTCATGACATCATTGATTACTACAGAGAATGCATCGACAAAAGCATACCGCTTTATAGACGGTCTATTACCGGTAGCTCGTCAAATGTCGCCCTTGAGTATGAAATCACGTCTGATGACGAAATCGAGGACTTATATGAGCTACTCAAAACTGTCAAAGAAAGACATCCTGATATACAAGGAGTTTCATGTGGTGCTATTCTTTCACACTACCAGAGGACACGGGTAGAGAATGTATGCGATCGTTTAAATTTGACGTGTCTTGCTTACCTTTGGCAAAGTGACCAATCCCAACTTATGCTGGAGATGTGCCTGCTGGGACTCGAGGCTATTCTAATCAAGGTCGCGGCGATAGGACTCACAGAAAAACACTTGGGAAAACTGTTGTCTGAAATGTATCCTATTCTAAGTAGACTAAACTCAATGTATGATGTGCATGTTTGTGGAGAGGGCGGAGAGTTCGAAAGTTTGGTCTTGGATACTCCCTTTTTCACGAAGAGATTACGCGTGAAAGAACTGCGGATAATACATCACTCTCTGGATGCATCGTATCTCTCTTTGGCTGTTGAGGTTGTTGAGAAAGAAGCCTCAAAGAATCAAAATTTAGCTGTTGAATTTCCATCCTTACTTGCGGAAGGGTTCGAAGACTTAGTCGAGGGGTTTAGTGAACCTGATCTGGATGTGCCAACCATCAGTCAAAATAGCACAGAGAGCTTCGACATACAACCTCGCGTTGCGAAATCAGGAACAAAACTTTACTTTGGAAATTTGACAAGTGATATGCAAACCGTTGAAGAGCAAACCGAGAGTATCCTCCGACAAATCGGGCAGATATTAGCTGAGAATGACAGTCTGTTCTCACAAATTCAGCATATGACAGTTTTAGTTCAGGATATGTCCGATTTCTCCAGAATAAACTCTGTTTATGAGAAATTTTTTAGGGGCTTATTTCTTCCGCCATCTAGAGTTTGCGTGGAGACAGCACTTCCGGTTTCATGTAAGTTGCTAATTTCTGGTGAAGCTACTCAAATAAAAAGTGCTAAGTCAGGTATCCACATTCGCTCAAGATCATATTGGGCCCCGCAAAACATTGGTCCATATTCGCAAGCGATTGTTGAGATTCATGATACGTTGAAGCTTGCCACTTTATCAGGCCAAATCCCTCTAATTCCGCAATCCATGATTATCGACGAAGCGATGCCTATTGCCACCCAAACTTCGCTCTCATTACAACATCTCTTCAAAGTGAAGTCACTCATCAAGGTCGATCAAATTGCTCTCTTTGTTTGTTACATAACAGAAAAAACTTCATCGAAGCTTGTATCTGAAATTTGGAAACGTTATGTCAATGAAATTGAGCACGGGAAAGAATTTCATGATCGCTTGCTTGTTGTTCAAGTGAGCGCTTTACCTCGGGATGCCGCAGTGGAGTGGGGAGGTTTGACTTACGAAAAAACAATCGACATGTATGCTGATGACAGCGATGATGATAATAATAATAATCATAATAACAAAGAGCCTGAATTGTGCAAAGAGCTATCAGACGTTTTTCAAACTGTTTGTGTACCTTTAGGAGACCAGTCACTCCTCAAGTTTGTTGGAGACGACATCAAACATTTGATAGACTTCTTACAGGTTCCACTGCTCAAGAATGCTTGCGTGAATGTGATGACTGATATTCATACTATCTGCGAACTATCGAAATTGGAGGTCTCCGCACAGTGGATCCCAGTGCTCAATGTCTACGACTATGATGGTTCAAGACATAAGTTCGGTGTGACCTGCGTGATGTAGATTAAGCCAATGGCACGGTCAACGATTTTCTGAAATTTTTCTGTAAATATGATACCATCTCTGCAATTCACACAGAAATTGAACCCCATGTTTGATAAAACAAGATGCAGCGATTCTCCAAAATCAATGCAGATTATATAGGGCTGTGATGGGTGAGCATAAGTTTATAAGTAGTCTTGCCTATGATTTCCGGTTTTTTTTTTTTATAACTGCAACTGCAAATATATGTAGTCAGCAAATTTTAAGATGCATAGTGGAAGTTTGGAAATTCTCATTTTACGGGTATTTAGTCTATAACCTCGCTTTCAAAATAAAAGTCTTCAGCACGGAGGGAAATCAAGCCGCATGTGGACTTTTCGCACCCACCTGTATGATCGACTTGTCAAAGACTCCACAAGGCATCTCGTGAAAAAAAGGTTGAAGACGGATTTGGAGAGAAGAGATTATCAGGTTCAGATATGTCACTACGTCAAAATAATGGCTTGCTACGATCCTTCATTTTAAGGGTGCCTGCACGGCGGACTGTGTTTGTCCTAAATTCCGAGAGAAAGCGAAGAGCGGCCGCCAACAAGGAGAATCTACAGCGGCGGGCTGAACGGGAAGACATAAGAAATGCACGCAAACAACAAGCAGATATATCCCATGCTTTTAAAGAGCTTCGAAAACTTACCGATGATGTGTCCAACTATGTCAACATTCAAAAGCGTGGAATACCTGAAAATGCAACATCAGATAGCTCTAATCTGACGTCAGACCCTATATCCATAGCTGAAGAGAAATCAAAAGCCAAAGAGGAAGGTGGTTCTCACAACACTGATAAATTCGATGCCAAAGGCTCTTCTTTACTCACACCTGCAGCTGCGATCCCGACTCTGTTGCAAGAAAAGATTGGACCAGCGGTAAAATATTTGGTTACCAAGGAGCATCAAAATTGGTTCATGGCGCTCAAACAAATTGAGGCTTCAGGAGGGTTTAGAGATATACCGGAGGTAGATATTAGGAAGCTAGTTTACAATATCCCAAAGAACCAACTCATCATCGTGTTTCCTGAAATTGAGCGGCTCTTGAAAGAGGCTGGCTTGAAAACATCACCTAAGATTGTCAATGCGTATCTCAAAGGTTTGATTGCAGGTGGAAATATTAGCGATGATCGCCTTGAGTTAATGGAACAATATGCGTCAGAATTGAGACTCTCCGCCAAGAAAGGAAAACTTTCGAGAGAGACATATGAGATCCTTATAGAGGCTTATGGAAAAAGCAGGAGAATAGATATGATGGAAAAAACGATCAATGAAATGAAAGCGCTTGGATTGCAGCCGACCTCAAACGTGTATACAAGCGTCTTGAATACCTGTGTCTATAAGACCGGAGATCATAAACAAGCCGTGCAATTGTTCGATCTGATGAAATTTTTAGCGGGAAGCATGGCCCCTGGAGCCAGTCAATACCAGGACATTATTGTTTCATATGTCAATAATAATGACATCGAGAGAGCACTAGATCTTTATGAAGAAATGTTGACGAAGAATATACCGGTTAATCAAAAAATTTTGGTTGCTTTAGCTAAGGGGTGCATGTCACGAAAGCAGCTCAGGCTAAAGTCATGGAACTTCATCTTTGAAATTTATAGGTTGAAATGGGAGCCTACAGTCCCTACCCTTGAGTATATGATATACTTAGCTGCAAAAGATGGCGATGTTTCATTATCTCGGGCCTTGTATCAACAGTTGAACGTGCTGGGGGCAGTTTCTCCTAGAGCCTTTGGATTTCTCATGCTAGGCTATGCCAATTGTGGACTAACGATTGATATCGAAAAATATAGTGTGCCTTCGATTTTGGCTCATGAAGCAGGTCGGAATTTCCGTCGGAATATACTTGAAAGAACCGATTACACACCACAATTTGGCAGCCCCAAACAAGCTGTCCCTTTTCTACCCTTGACTTCTCTCACTAGTGCTAATGAATTATTATCAGAATCCAGTGCAATAATGGCTCACTCACTTCTCGTGAACCCCGAGTTGGTGAGCAGTGAAAGTGTGAACATGTTTTTGGATATCGCGGCTAAGATTGGCTCAATGAGTGAATTCATTGATAGATATGAGCAGTTTACTTTCTTTGATCGCAAGGGTGTGCCATCCACGAGAACAGTCTCTATTATTGAACCAATTTCAGACATAAAAGATGAGTTTGATTTAGAAACAGAACAGCAATCCAATGAACTTCAATCAAGAGAATCCAACTACACAAAATCCCCTATTTTACATCCCGAAAATGACCGGAGGATCGGATTACGGTTCCCAAGAAGGACGAAGACTTATGAAACTGCACTTCGCGCAGCTGCAAGAAACAAAAATTTTGAGTTTTCCCAGAATGTTTGGCAAGAACGAGGCCATTATAGGAAGTCTGATTTTTTTAGGGGCTTAAACCCGCAGGAAAAAAAAGAATCAGATTTCAGATTTGCAGCAACGATGGTGAATTGCCTTACAGATATGGCACTTCTTGATGATGCCTTGGCTATATTAGTCAGCACGGAGTACCAATTTAAATGGACTTGGAAAGAACTTAAGCCTCTTCACATAGCCGCAGTTAAGCTCGGATACGACAAAGTCTCAAAGACTGTTCGCAGTGTTGCCAGTCGGGCTCAAGAAAAATTTGAAGGAAAAATCAAGAAAAAAGATTTCAAGAGGTATGTCTCGCAAAGAGGATACTGATATGTACATAGAAATTAGGCTAGCTAACGAGGAAGAAGATCGCTCATCGAATTTTTAATGTGAACCTAAAAACTTATCTAATTCTAAATTTGAAAACCTATAGCTATAGGTTTCAGGTTCGAATGTAATATTACCTCATGATGATGATTCAAGAATGCTGCTTAAGCTGTACAAATACAATACTATAGATACGAGTCCGGAAATCACATTTAAGATCTGGTTGAGATGTTTTTGAAGTACTCAATAATCAAAACTCAACAGCCACCAAAACCGCTGAAAAGTCCTGTTGCTAGGAATACAGCTGCATTAAAGGCCACACTTATCCCATTCTTGATGATATTAACCCATGATTTTTTTCAAGGTTAGGGTTCACCAGAAAACTTTTGGCAGAATATGATTGTTTAAATTTCCTTAGATTCGATCATGTATGAAGTCTCACTTTACCGATCAACGATCCACTTATCAGCGGAGCTCAACATACCCTCCGAACCATTGCCAAATCTCTGAAAATAAGTGGAGGATACGTCAGGGAAAACCTCACTTCTGGCAAGTGATACCACACGAAGTCTTGGAAAAACCTTTCCACGAAGAAAGTTTTGGTCAATTAATGTGACAAGGCAATTCTCTAAAGATTGGTCGCTCAAAGATTGATCCATTCGATACGTTCCATGATTCTGACCAATTACAGTGACAGATGTCAAATCAAGGCCATTCAATGACAACAAGAGGCCATACTTCACCTCATCATAATGAAGCCGCATTTGCTTGCCCTGAGCAATCCAGATAGATCTGATAAGATTCCTTAGTGTGATCAAATATGCTTTCGAACTAAAGACGGAGGCGAGATTATTTTCTTTTAGAAACTCGGAGTTTTTTGCATTATTGATAAGTTCGTGGAGTCTTGACAAATTTCCTGTCTTTATAGCATTTGTAAAATCGGAATATATTGCCAAAAACTTTGGGCATTTCAGTGGAGCGGAATAATAACGCTGGGAAAAATGATCAAACCTAGGTCTTTTTCCCAATAGTATAGCTACTGGTATAAAGACGCCGAGTATTCTTGTGACATTCAGATTATCAATAGAGTAATTGGTTGGAATGTGTGAAAGGCACCAACGAAAGTGTTCGAACGCATCAACAAGCTCATACTTAGCCATGTAAAATCTTGCCAAATAGTACCTATATTGTAGTTGTTGATTCTGGTGGTATGAGCTGAATCTTAGATTTGCATTACTCATATTCGAAAACACATTTTGGCAAAGGAGTGGATTTGAAAGCAGAAAATATGTTTGACATAGCTTAACGCCTATAAATAACATGATTGATTTTTTGGCGGCCTCAATTTGATCGCCGGCGCCTAATTGCGACCTTATGTTGTTGAAAACCTTGAGAAGTATGGATGCCATGAAACTGAGTCTCGGTTTGAGATGCATTTCTTTCAACAACATCTGATGGTCCAATTGCTTCGCCATGGGCAATACTTGCTTTATCGTATCTTCTAGTAAAGCAGTCAATAAATATCCTTTGCTCTTGTTCATAAACGCAACAGTGACATCGCTGAGGTAGGTTGAATAAAGGTCGAAGGATTCTAAAAGAGACCATGGATTCATTTCATTGCAGAGTTTCACAAATGACGTAATCATTTGATTAAAAGCCAACCAATCACCATTGTACCAATTTCGTCTGTCGATTGACAGTGAAACTTGAGATTGGCTGAAAACCCCCAAGTTGTTTATTCTCACAACAAATGGGTTAATCTGAGGTTGCAATCGGAGAAACTCCAAAAGCTTTTGTTGCTGCTGCCTGGGATCTAGGCGGCTGCAGTTGTGAAGTTTTTGCAAAAAATCCTCCAAAGTATCCATTTTTAGGTTTGCTAGTCAATGTTGAAGGGTACGAGCACCACTGAATGCGTCTTGTAGGGGCGCCATGCGCGAAGAACACTTGACCCCTCCTTTAACCACTTCAAACGCCGATCACCTTAATTAACTGCAAAAAAAGTCCTCAAATTTTCATTCCCGGATGATATTCATCCCAGTAAAAAATAGAACAAACATGCTGAATTCTTGACTTTTGTGGAATAAGCCGTAGATTTCTAGGGTTCTTAAGTGTGTTTAAGCAGTCAAATTTAATCAACGCAAATTAACAAATTGCGTGCTTTGACCTATTCACATTTAAATTATAACTTTCTCATGGCTTGGATAATATGAAATATTAGAACTTTCATGATCATGAGATGAAGTTTTTCTGGCAATGTTCATATTGCGATTCCTCGATGTTATTTGATGACCGGTGGACGGTTAAACCTGACCTGCTTTTTGAAATCGCGAAGTGCATATTCAATTCAGATTAGGTTTCCAGCCATTCTACACTTTATCATGCTGGATTCAACCCCAAAATCTGTGCCTTCAAGTGCAAAACCAAGGAGAGTACGTCGAAAGCCGAAGAAGAAAGTATCCGAATCTTTGATTGAGTATGGTGACCCCGATACCAAAGTCGTGGTACGGCTTCTTCCACCAACACTCGAGGAAGCCGATTTTCTTGAGCAAGCCAAGAAGGTTTCACCAACTTTGCAATCAGGCTACAAGGCCTTACTTTATAAACAAGGAACAAAATCGGTGCAGCCTTTCGAGGAGCCTACATTTTCTCTTGCTTTTGTCAAGTTTACGTCGCGTGAATCGGCAGAATTGTTCAAACGAGAGATCAGTCAGGTTCTGTTTACAGAACCCAAGACTGGCGACAATATAAAGTGCAGTACAGTAAAGCCTATCTTTGGAGAGTTATCTACTGTACTGATGCAAAGTGAAGAGATACTTAAGGACGGAGAGGTGTTTAAATTGTTTACTGAGCTCCGAGAAAAAAATGAGGGACATGTGGATATCAATGAAGCTATAAATCTCATGAAGGCGTCTATCAAGCAACAAAAGACTAAGCTCAAGCAACAAAAGAAAAAAATCGAGAAAGCAAAGGCACAACCGGTTAAGAAATCTGAACTTGCCTCAAATGCGAATCAAGCAAAGCCTCAAGCAAAGAAGAGCCCTAAACCCCCCGTGACTACCAAGGATATACCGAAAAAGAATCGAGAACCGTCAAATTCCAATCAAAACAAAACTGAAAGCAAGCCTGAAAGCAAGCCAAAAAAACTGAAAAAGCCAAAACTGAAAAAAAAGCCTGAATTAACTGCTAACGCGGGGAAAAAGGTAGAAGCAGAACCGCTGAACGAAGGAATTTCAAAACCGAAACCATCCAAGAAGAAGCCCAAGAATAAAAAGAAAAAAATAACGTGCGATGATAATTCAGAGCCAGTAAAGATCCCTAAAAATCCCAGCAGCTCGCAATGAAACAGTCCACCGAACTAAATAGTTAGCATCATGTTACTTCCAATGAACCCCGAATAAGTCGTCCTTTTTCCGTTGCATTCTAATGTATATATATACTTTTTTGCTGTGCTCTGTAGACAAAAATTGAATTATGCCATTTCAATTTTGAACAAATAAGAAACACATTCCTGACACTGTGTTCAACCTTGTTTCTGATCTATGTTCAATGCCGCGATATTTTGCGGCTAGATAAATATTCCTCACCCCATAAAATTCACGCGTTCAATCAAGACTGAACACGGGGTCAGACAAATGAGTCTCCCAACAGGTCAGATAATGATTAAGAATAGAGCATTTAAAAGCATAAGAAAACTTTCGTCATGTATGGTGAGAAGGAATATCGAGAGCCATGATGATCAGATTTTAGACTCGTCCATCAACACAATGGAACAGATTTTGAGCATCCTTCACAACGCTCATGGCACAAAAGCTGACACGAGAGAGTCCTTGATCGACTTATACGAGTCCGATCCAGAGAGCTTTCAGAATAGAAATTTTTCATCGCTTGGTGATCTGGTTTTCAAATTGAGGACTATTGACACCCTTATCGGGCTACAACTACTGAGTGGGGTTGATATATTCAAAGATTCACATCCAAACCACACGAAAACAGTACTAAATCGGTACACTTCCGCTTTCAAGTCACAATACTTGCGGGATACATCACTTCCGTCGATGAAAAATATAGGCTCATCATTCATTGAAAATCCACAAAAAGTGAATGCGAGACTTAGAAATAAGATCACGCACACTGCTTCAATTGCCATGAGAGATATTACACCAGTGTTAGGAAAGCCAGCACTTCACTTGGACTTTTGCCGCATAAATTTATACAACCCATTTCGGAATGGAACAACAGATCCATTTGCTCTACGAAAAGGTTTAAGCACTAAAAAAAAACCGGAGAATCTTTTTGGCGTCATGATAAATGACCAAAAAGTTCTTAAAGCTTTTCTCAATGATCTAAAAAAGAGTATTCTGCCCATTACTATTCAAAATTTAATGTCTTCCCAGAGTTTCTTCGGCGATTTGGCATTGAAAGTGACAGTCAAACGAGTTTTGTCTGGAAAAGACCCTAGAACTACGCTTGACACCCCGTTCGAGTTTTATCATATGGATACCCAAGATGAAGGTAATACAATGAGAGAGATGAAAGCAATCATTGCAAGCAGAAGTATGATTTTAAGGCGACTCGACTGGTTTCCTCCGTACAGAAAGTCACTCGCGATGCTAGATGAAAAAAGCATTGATTCTGATGAGAAAATTATTACGATTATGGCAGATATGTTTGATCGATTTTTTGGCGTATGTTATAAAGTTGATGCAAAGTACTGCGAAAGCTGGGTTCAAAACTTGATAGCATTCGCTGCTGAAAACAATAAAAATATGACGCTCTATAGTCGTATGGCCCGGGAAAGCATTGCTGAATTTAAAAGTATGGCTTCCAAGCTGAGTTTCAAGTATTTTGGGGCAAGATGGTTGGAGACCGAATACCTCAATGCTGATACAAAGCCGGATTTTAGAGCTACCGCAAAAGTAGAGGCTACCAGAAAGCTACTAAATGATGCGAGAAAATTCATCCCAGCCCCGAAAAGATAGCGCTCAAATGACAAGTTTTTCGTTCCATACAATTCCATGTTCCTCTCTCGGCTCGAGTTGATTCAAGTCCTTTGCGCAAGAATTCAAACGGAAATCAGTTTCATTAAATGCGGTAAAGTTTACAATTCCGTTATCAATAATTGCGAAAACCGTAGACCTCCCCGTGGAACCTCTCTTGAGCAATGTATCTCGAGCTCTAAGATAATTATTCCGGCCCCTAATCTTTGGATTGAGTTTGGAGTCACGCTCCGCTTTTTTTTGTGAGCTCAATTCTTTTTTGGTCAATGGTAGTTTTCTTTTAGCTTTAGTACACACTGCTGGCTCTTTAGCGGCTTTAGGCTTCAATTCAAATACCTGTTGATCCCATGACCCACAGACCGAACCAAGGTCTGGAAATGACACTTTTGAAGTATTTAATACTCCCACGTTAAAATCTGGTTTCGGGGGGCTTCTTTTACTAAAACTAGCAGTGGGCTTCCAAACATTGAAGACAACTCTGTATTTTGGATCCATTGCGTATGGAGATCTCGAAGTATCCACATGTTTGGAAAATGGGGGTATTACAAGGGACTGAAAGACCAGGGTGAAGTTAAAGAAATGCAGGCGTTTCTGAAGGAAAGACTCGCAAAACATTCTGGCCATAGTACCGAGATTTGAAATATAGGATTTGAAATTTGTGAAAAGAGAAAAAGGCTGTACTTCATTGGATTGAAGTGGTAATTCACATGAATCATGCTGGGCTTTGTAATCTCGATACTCAATCACAGAGTACCCCAATCTTTTCAACAATGCAAAGACTTGGTATCTATCCAAAAGATCGGAATCCAGGTTGAATGCAATCGCATAAAGATGGGCTAGTGTAAGGTGAGCCAACGTTTCGTAGTCAAACAGTAATTTATCATCCTCAATAAACTTCAAGAATTGGTCATTGGCTAGGTAAATCACTAGTGAGCCTCTCTCAACCAAGTACACGGTTTCTATTTCACTAAGCCATAAGCCTTGCATTTTCTTTTTGAGACTATAGACGTGAGGTGTACCCATGTCCTTAAAAAAGCTTCCCTTGGCGTGCGGAATGAACGCCTTCCGATGAGATTGCACCCAAACACCTACTAATAGTTGTTTGGCATGGTGGCCACGGATATGTCGAATAGCTAAATACATTTGGTCGCGTGCATCATCTAGCCTCAGTTTTTGAACTTCTGAGCCATCTTGCTCGAAGAATTTCTCTGATCTTTTGGGGAGTGACTCGTCATGGTTTCTGATAAAATCCTGACTGAAAAGTACAGATTCAGCTTGCCGATTGATTGTTCCCCAATCTTGCAAAGTCTCCTCGCTATTTTCGTCTCCCTCAATGAAGTCGATATCACCTTCTTCGCCTGCCATGAATGTTTAAATTCACCATTACGATTAAACGGGTATGTGAACCTGTTTGCCATCAATGGGGCCCCAAGTCACGTGCCGAGATGGAGTGTATTTCGCGGTTCCATAATCTGACGTGTGCGGTAACTCCATGCAATTCTGGAGGACCTCTTCCCGAATTTTACAATGACAAAATCCGTGACAATTGAAGAGTTAGTATGTTCAGCTTCAACACTATAATATTGGGACAATTTAATTATGCTAACCATTTTTAGGCTGAGTCTCTTTATGAGGACTTCATAGCCATTATTGTGCGACAGATCAGTGTTAACAGCCTCAGTCGGCATTGTGCATTGGTGCAAATTACGGACGACAGTATCAAAGACTTCTCGTCGATATATCCTCAAAATCTTACGAAGGATATATTTGGACAAGACAAGTCTAAACTAAAGGCTTTGGAAACATCCAGATATTTTGAATGTGGTAATTGTGGGAGAAAAATTTCTGGTGGCCGTTTCGCGCTGCATATTAATAAGTGTCTTGACCGGGATCGAAGGTAAGGTGTATATTTCTAAAACTGAATTGTTTTGGTCCACATGAACTTAATGTCATATTCACAATGTGTCAGTCAACATGGTCATTACTTCCTGAACTCCGCATGCGTTTTCAGAGTTCTAGCATCTCAATGCAAACACAGACTCGAAACTAAGATATCCAGATTCTGATAAATTGGAAGCAACTTCTAGTGGTCTAGTTTTTTAGGTGGTCTAATGAGTTTGGTAATGAACAAATGATGAAAAAATTACGACCTTCATTGTGCTTATTCTGTCCTCATATGCGATAGTCTGCGCTTTATCGGTCAACACTTAGTCTATTCTTTTTGAAGATCTGACATGTTATTGCATACTTTGAATAAAGATAAAGCTAAACATCAGGATACAAGTCAATTTTGATGCAATTTGCACATTGCCGATTCACAAAGAAAATCGTGAAAATTGATGCAGATATATTTCGAATGCAAAGAATTAAAGAAGAGTAGAAAAATACTCAAAAGTTCTTGAAGAAGCCTCTTCAGCATATTCAAAGCACGTCGCTTTTAAACTGTTTCGTGTGCCGTCAAGAAAATTCTCGTAAAATTTGTGTTTACCATAACGGTCTTCAATTTATCCGACAAATGACTTACGAAACGATAGCTCTTTCTAAATACAGCGAGCAGGAGTAAGTCTTTTAATGAGCTCGCACATCACAAACTGTTTTTCGAAACACAAAATGATTTCGAGTGTTATTGTTCATTTTTAAACTTTATCAGAAACCCTAATTTTGCAGGTCGCATCTATCGGATAACAATTCTGTTAGGCCAAGACAGAGTTTGTAATGCTGTAATAAGATCAGTCCGTTTTCAAGCCAATCTTCTAGATATGTTTCCATGCTTGGGTAATAGCATGACAAAATATAACCGCTTCATAAGCTGTGCCTTAAATTTATCCTATTCTGTAGTTTTCAGAGTTGAGAAAGCACCTTTTCTCGGTGAATCGCTATACAGAACCAACTGGGCTTCGGTACATTGCAATTTCGCTTAGTCATGCCTTTCTTGGACATTTCGCACCTCACCACAGGTGAAGACTTCATCACGCGCGAAATACACCGCAGGTTTTCAAAGTTCTCCGACGTTTTCGAACCTTCAACTTAAAAAGATCCTCAAAAATTTACAAGACTTTATCATGGCTCCTCCGCCACCGATTATCATCGATGCCCAGGCTGTTTCTGGTATCACGGGCTCTATTTCTTTAGCATGTTGGATTATTGTGTTTGCTCCTCAAATTTACGAGAACTTCCGCAGAAAGTCTTCTGAAGGATTATCCCTCATGTTTATTATCTTATGGTTGGCTGGTGATGTGTTCAATGTTTTGGGCGCTGTTTTACAAGGTGTTTTACCAACCATGACAATTCTCGCTGTATACTATACCTTGGCTGACATTGTTCTTTTGATACAATGTCTTATGTATGGTGACGGTAAACAACCAGATTATGTACATTTATCCCCAGCTAACCCTCTCAGTGATGATGTGCTAGAGACTGCTTTGTCTCGGGAGTATCCTGGTCCCGAAGGGGAACACACAAATTTGAACCCCAACTCAAAGTTCAGTCCTCTTAAGGCATTTTTATACAAATTTTTCATGGTGTTCTTGGTGTTTTCGGCAGGTTTAATCAGTTGGTATATCTCTTTCGCTAAAAATCATGGTAAAAAACACAAATCTCCGGCAGAAATGGAGTTTGACCCTCTTGCACAGTTCTTCGGTTGGCTTTGTGCAATTTTATACTTGGGGTCAAGGATTCCGCAAATTTTGTTGAACTATGAGCGCAAATCTTGCGAAGGTATCTCATTTATGTTCTTTCTCTTTGCCTGTCTCGGAAACTTAACATACGTCATTTCAATTTTGGCAATCGACATCAGCTGGAACTATATCTGGGTGAACTCATCGTGGTTGGTAGGCTCACTAGGGACTTTGGGATTAGATTTCACAATTTTTATTCAGTTCTTTTTGTACAATGAGAATAATGGACACGAAGAACAAAGAGGAATAGAAAACTTGGAAACAGAAAGACTCATTAGTGGTCTGCCTCACGAGTATGCATCTACTTAACTTAATTGGCATATTTTCCTATAACAGAACTTCAATATCTTCTTTTATATTAGACATAATTATAATAATCAACTTCTCTCTTAAAGACCATGTATGTAAAAGGCATTTTCAATGACGCAGCTTTGTTAAACAAATCCAAACTATTCAAATTAACGGACATAAGACGAAACAGGTAATTTTTCGGCTTACTTTCGAAGCGGAGATGGCGCGCATTATTCTTCCGGATGCATCCGATTCGATAATTCCGTCGCCGCTGCTGAAAATTCAAATAACATTTTCCATTCAAATAAGATTACTAAAATAAAGGGACTTTTGCATTCTGGCCTTTTATTGCAGAATATAGTCCTCTCCTTGTTAACTTTCTAGTCTCACGCTGCTCGTTCGCTTTCGGCCATGAATTCTTCGAGTCGTATAGAGGAAACAGGCCAACCCCTCAAAAAACACCGAAGACACCGGGCAGTGATAGTCTGTACTAACTGCCGTCGAAGAAAAATCAAGTGTGATAAGGGAGAACCTTGCTTCAATTGCGTGAGTAGTAAATGTGCTCAGTCTTGCACGTATGATAAGCCTTCCGCCGCAAAGGCCGAGGACCAGTACACAATGCAGCTTCAGCTCGACTACCTGAAGAGAAACCATGATATTTCTAAAAGCCCGCCCAAACCATCTTCAGGCCATATTGGTCAATTCTCACTCAAAAAGACGCCGGGTTCTGTTCATAAAAACAATCAGAAAAAGATCAAGATTGACACCCAAATTGACTCGAATAGTGAAAATTTGCATAAAAGCTTCTCGAGTCTGGACTCAAATGTATTGGGAAGCCAAAAAAGTGAAATTCAAGTCCTCAAAGAAAGATTAGAACAGATTGAGAAGTCTCTACTAGCTTCTGATGTGAAGAGGCAAGAGCCTCCTATGATACCTCCACTGACTTATGCCATCGCGGGGTCTGTACCAAACAAACTTCCTTTCAATGGATTTAACGATTTCTCACCAGCGCTACAACATAATGACTATTCAAAGCAGACTCTCAATCAAAATTCATCTTTCACTACAAATCCAATTTTAGGATACAAGCCTGTTCTTACAGATCGGCATTTTGGCTCTATTCTACCGCCCTTAACTGTACCATTCAAGCCCGAAATTGACCATTTCCACCCATTAATTTCAGGTCGGCCCGAGCAAGATTCCCCTAGCCTTTCCACAATAACCGACCTTCTGAAGCTGAGCCCATTTTCTGATCCAAAACTGCAAGTACTGAATCAATCATATCCCCCACAGCCCACCAGATTTGATCCACGTACAAGAGACTTTCTCTTAATAGGTACTAATATCATCGGAGACAAACAGGACACGATGAATTTCTATGAACATTATTCGTCTGTGCATCAGAAAGACGACTTACGAAGATTAAATTTCGGACCTTTCGCCTGGTCAAGTCTCATGCGGAGAGACCAAGGTCTTCACCTAGTTTGGGAGCACATAAAACAAAGAAAGGAAAATTCTATCGCATTAGTTTTTGCAAATACAGCAACAGAATTGACTCAAGAAACTACAAATACAATTCTTAACTATGAGAAAGATCTGGATCAAAGTGAACGACGGTTTGAGAAGCGTGCACTTGAGACAGATGGTGTTGATGAAATGATACCCTACAGCAGTATTCTTAAAGCCAGAAAAGAAAGGAATATTCAAAATCGGAATCTTAGCCAAGTTAGATTACTGTTAGGACTAACGTATTATGATAATCAGATCGATCGCCAATTGGATACAATTGAGAAAATCAAAGCTGTGCTTCCAACGAAGAGAGTCATTTGGAAGTTAGTACAACGTTTCTTCGAGAATATGTACATATACATGCCCTATTTGGATGAGGGGTATTTCAAAGAAGATCTTTTCCGTATTATAGGTCCAGAGTCTCATGAGGAGGCGCCAATCAATGAGCTCAATATTGAACGAAAGTTGGATTTAGCCGTTGTCGGAATTTTATTGATAGTACTCCGTCTAGCCTATTTATCTCTCTTTTCCAACAACACCTCACTCACAAAAAGCATTTTGGCCTCCGATGACCCATCCCCTGAGATTCAAAAGCTAAAGTATTTGCTCAGCAATCCTATATCCATTGACATAACCAACGTGGCAACTTTATGTCTTGACCAATTTCAATTCATCAGAAGAGCGAACTTTACGGTTCTACAACTCGCGTTATATCTAAAAATTTACAATGTATACGCCCCCGAAGATGGTGATGGCGCAGATGGTGGTGACTCACTGGTACTTAGAGGGATATTGCTTCAAATGTGTTACCAATTGGGTTTGAACAGGGAGCCAGATGAAACATGTACCAATTTGAGAATGAACAATTTATCCAGAAAAATATGGTATTTCATTTGTTTAAATGATGTCTACTCAGCCTCGTGCTTTGGTACCCCGTTATGCACAGATGATAGATTCTGCGACACAAAATTGCCTTTTTCCATTCCAGGGGGTGAAAATTTGATCGAGAAGTCTAAGGATAAGACAATCATTGATCGCTACATGGGATGTGGGGACAAGTTTTTCAAATTGAGAAATATTCTCAGCGAAACATTGGATGTTAAAAATAGGTTCAATGTAGCAGATTTTATCTCAATGTTGACTTCATGGGAAATTGAGTGGTATCAACTTACTGGAAGTCTAAGAGATTGTCTTGAATCTAACATCCTGGATCACCGCTCCGTGGTTGACCGCAATTTTATAACGAAGACCTACATCTCGTCAAGAACATTTCTCATGACAATTTACTTTCACATTTACTTATATTATGAGCCCAAAAATACTGATGTGTCATTCTTCTATTTCAAAAAATGTCTTTTGATTCTGACTGCTGATGTCATGCCGCACTACTCAAGTTTGTTGAGAAATTCTGAAGTTGTCAGTGATATGATTATCAACCCTATTTTGGAAATGTTCATACACAAAGCGAATATGGTTTACTTGTCAGGTATCATCAGAGCAAATTTTGTCATCCATCATATGAGAGAATCGAGAGATCATGTATTTCGCTTTGGGGCAGACCCCACATACATGACATTTTTCAAAAAGATGTGCCAATTATCCTCCTGTTTAACCCGAGCAGCTGAATACACCATTTCGGCGATCAATAAACTCAGCAATCGCTACTATTACGCCTGGAGAATTACAAAAAGCCAAACGGTTCTTTTGAAAAATGTTACATCTATGGAGTTTTACAAAGCCAACTATGAGAAGGCGTATAAATTGTATGGACTGAGATATTCTGTGGCACAGTTAGATGAATTGATAAGTATCTGTGAAAATACGCTAGCCTCATTCCACAACTCGGAATTCCTGACCTTTGGATTTTCACAGAATGCAGACAGCCAGTTATCAAAGCCTTCCAATACGCTGGACCATTCTAGTTCTTTCACCCCTCCAGATGGTGTCACGGATCTCGAAACGGATCAGGTTTGGCACCAAATCCTTTCTTGGAAGCATGAAATGCTGACTGATATTCAACATGATGGACATATTCCCACGACGTCGAGTCAAGCAAAAGAAGCAAACGCGACAAACTTTCCGATGGAAGTCTCAGATTTGGCTACGCCGTCAGTTTCAAACTACGTCAGCGGTCCCCCAGGTACCACAAAACTCGATATATTTAGCGATATTCCATTCATCGATGACCTTTATAATTGAAATTATACGACATGTCTTTCTTTTGTTTTTGTTATATAATTATATCAGTATTCAATAAAATTTGCTTAAAAACCTATTAAAGTCACTCTTCATCATTAAAGACTTCGACAGGGTCCCAGTCTGGAGTTATAAGTCTCTTTGATCCAACTGTTCTCGATAAATCGTCAATGAGTGCACCATCCAGATCGCTCAATTCCACTATTTCGAAGTTGCTCACAATCCGGTTTGGGGTTACTGATTTAGGAAGGACAACAGTTCCTCTCCACACTGCCCAGCTAATTAGAATGTTTGCTATTGTCACCTCATGTTTACTAGCCAATTCACCTAATTTTTTATCTTTCAATAATGGAGAGTCAGTGGATCCCAATGGACTATAAGCCTCCAAAAGAATGTCCTGCTCTTGGCAAAATTTCAAGAGTTTGTGCTGCGGTAAATATGGGTGCAATTCCACCTGATTTACTGCAGGTTTGATACTAACATCTTTCAGCAGAAGAAGGAGTCTCAAATTCTTCACAGAAAAATTCGATACGCCTATTGCCTTTGCCTTTCCTGTCCCAACAAGTGCTTGCATGTCCACATATGTCGAGATAAACGTCCTGTCGAAAACAATATCGCGCTTACCGTTTGGCAACACCGGCACCAATGGATGAGATTTGTTTTCTGGATTGAGTGCAACAGGCCAGTGCATCAAATAAAGGTCAACGTATTCCAAATTAAGATTGTCCAAGGATTTGTCTAATGCTTTTTTGACGTCAAGCAGATCGATGGGAGCCAATTTGGTTGTCACGAAAATGTCCGTTCTTGGAACTTGGGAATCTTTTATAGCCTTTCCAACAGCCAGTTCATTACCATAAGCAAAAGCTGTGTCAATATGTCTATATCCGGCATCTAAAGCAGTCATTACCGCGTTATACACTTCATCTTCACTTGATTGCCAAGTTCCTAATCCGACAGCTGGAATGGAAGCGCCGTTGTTAAGCTTGAAAGTTCTGATAAAGATTAGTACAATAGAACCTTAAATGCTCTATATTGTGAATACGCACTTCTGGTTCATTTTCGTTTTGGATTCTTGCTTCAATTTCGAAAAAAAAAAAGTTGATGGAAATACCAAAATGAAATGCACCTAAGCGCACATTTAAAAGGGCGCCAAGTGAGGGGTTGCGGTGTGTGCCGGCATACCCCACATCAATCTACTGTGCGCATCTGGCAGTTTCAAGCAAGTACTACGAGAATCTAAGGTGAGCAACATATTAATTTTTTTTTTTTTTCTTTTCGTAAACTTTGCAAAGAGAATCCAAGTTTTCGCTCGGCTGGTTGTTTCTTGTGGCCTTTATCACTCCACTTACGTTCAATCATAGAGATGTCAGACTTGCAAAAATCACTGCAAGTTTTGAGGACTGACATTCTGAATCTGGGACGCGCGCGCGCCAGTCAACGGAATGGAGTGAAAAATTTATGCACGAACAAAAGAAGGAATAAGATTCGAATTATTGACCACGACAATGTCTTTGGAAGATTCTCTTGTAAATGACGCTGGAGACGCGGTGGAACGTTCAGATGGGAGTCTTAAGAGGCAAAAAGTCGCTGTTCCTGATGGCATTTCAAAAAATGCGTGGAAGAAAATCCAGAAAAAACAGCGATGGGATGAGCAGAAGGATGAATATAGATTGAAAAGGAGACAGAAAAAGATTGCTGCGAAACAAAGAAAAGCAGAAAGAAAACTTCAAGGGACAGAAAATGACGAAAATTATCATCTGGATGCCAAGAAAAAGCTTCCACAGTCGCAAAAACCAAGTGGTATCAAGGTTATAATGGACTGTGAATTCGATGAATTGATGAGTGATAAAGAAATTGTATCCTTGAGTAATCAAATCACAAGATGCTACGCAGCTAAAAGACACGCGGACTATGAAGTAGATTTAACTATTTCGAGCTTTAATAAAAGGCTAAAGGAACGTTACGAAAAGTCTATTCAGGATTACTCGAGGTGGAAAGGTATCCGATTCGAAGAAAACGAAACGCTTCGCGACATCCTACCCAAGAGCGAGTCTGATTTGTCAAAATGTGTGTATTTGACAGCAGATACTGAAGAGGAACTTGTTGATTTGAAAGAAGGTCATACTTACATCATTGGGGGTATTGTTGACAAGAACAGACACAAGAAACTTTGTTTCAACAAAGCGAAAGAACTCGGCTTGCAAGTCGGAAGGTTGCCTATCGGAAAATATATTCAAATGAATGGAAGACATGTTTTGGCAACGTCGCACGTCTATGAATTAATGTGTATGTGGTTTGAGTCTAATCAAGATTGGGAAAAGGCGTTTAACCTAGTTCTCCCGCCCCGCAAACTCAAAGCGGATATCAATTTGACCACTGCAAATTCTTCTGATGGGTCCGAGACTGTGTCGGAAAAGGTTCCAGCAAACAGTCCTGATAAGGGTGAAAATGCAAAGATCGTTGATGAAGACCATGAAGAGGATCAAGATGAGACATAACCATTAGAAATATCCCGAAAATTGATTCACCCGTTTTATAATTATCCTCAATTTGTAAGCTCGAAGGACAGACATATATAAATTCGCACAGCATGCATGATTATCTTATTTTAAGAAAAAAGAAAAAGAAAACCTCAAACTGGCGTTTAAAAACCGCATAAATTTTTAATCACAATCAGAGTAAATAAGAAAAAAAAAGTAATTCGAATCGAAATCGAGAAGAGGGATTAGGCTCTTTTTGTTTTTACCAGTGCTAAATTTTGCTGGCCACAAGTCTCATGTGAATCCTAGCAACTCTTTCCGAAAGCGTTTGTGTTTCATGTGACAATTTGGTAGAAGAAATTGAGTGTGAAAAAAGTACGGCTTTGAAGATTGTGAAATAAAAGGCTTAATTGCAAGTGAATCAGGATATACTACGATTTATAATACTTGAAAATCTTTTTAATATTGAAGAACAAGTAAAACCGAATTTCTTAAGCCATTTTCAATTTAATTAACTGATTCAGTACTATTGATGTGTGTCTTTTCTTGCGTGCAGAAGCGTTCCCGTTTAAAAATTGCACATGGTAAAACGTGCCAAAATAAAATCGTTTTTTAAAAAAAAGAAAGAATGACAAAAGCCCATTCTTGAAAGAATTCCATTTTTTCCTTAGTTTTATGAATAAGAAACCAACAGGTACCTATTGTTTCCAATTCTGAAAGTTAAAAATATTGCAAAATCTATAATTGTGGGTGGCCCAGATTTGAGTATGCATGCAAGACATATTGAGGGCGCGGGAATGTATAGAGCAGCGCCCCTTTGTCGAAATCATGCACCCGTGCCTTCCCACAGCCCAAGACAAAAACTCCTAAAAAAAACACTCTTGATTTACTAAGATCTCCTGATACTGATTTATCATCTGGCATCGCTTTTTTAATTCATCAATACAAATCTTTTTATGTATGTATATTCATTTACCATTTCTTGGGCTCATAGACTCATGACTGCGTGTGCTTTAGTCTGTTTACGCTATTGAAAACAGTTCCGATTTGATGTCAAAAACACCAAGAATGTTACGAAACTTAGTATTTGTTACTCAGCTTCGAAACCCGTTTCAACTCGTGCGATTCTGCCTGAAAGTTATCGAGTCAATACATCTTAGCTGCATTAAATAAAGAAATCTTGACCTTGCTATCTCATGTGCATTTTTCCTGACAAGAGGTCTCGTGATAAAATTCAAAGAATTCGCTCAGATTTCAAAGCATAAAGTGCCTGTTAAATAGATATCGAGAGTGGGGACAAACTATTTATATAAAGAGAAAATGGATTACTAACCTAATTAGAATGGTCCCACATCCCGCTGAAATTCGCAGAAAGTTGGTTATCGTCGGAGACGGTGCCTGTGGAAAAACGTGTCTCTTGATCGTTTTTTCCAAGGGCACATTCCCTGAAGTTTATGTCCCTACTGTCTTTGAAAATTATGTCGCTGATGTGGAAGTAGATGGAAGAAAGGTCGAATTGGCCCTTTGGGATACTGCCGGACAGGAAGATTATGACAGATTGAGACCGTTGTCTTACCCAGACTCTCATGTCATTTTAATTTGTTTCTCTATTGACTCTCCTGACTCGTTGGACAATGTTTTGGAGAAGTGGATCTCTGAAGTGTTGCATTTCTGCCAAGGTGTGCCAATCATTCTTGTTGGCTGTAAGGTTGACTTGAGAAATGACCCAGTTATTATCAAGCAATTGTCCCAGGAGAACCAACAGCCAGTGTCTTCTTCGGAGGGACAAGCTGTTGCCCAAGAAATTGGTACTCAATACTACTTGGAATGTTCTGCCAGAACCGGTGAGGGTGTGAGAGAAGTTTTTGAGACTGCGACTAGAGCATCTTTGGTGACGAAGGAGAAGAAAGAGAAGAAAAAGAAGTGTGTCGTTTTGTAAGTGTTGAGTGAGTGGAGAATGCGCAAGGACGACTTCCTCTCTTTTATTTCTTAGTTTTATTCACGTGTAATTGTTAATATCGTTGAGTCCGTATCCTTTTAGTAAAACAACCATCACAATAGATCTTTAAAGAATCCCTTCCGCCAGCGTGAAGGTGATTTCATAACAACTGTTGGCTCAGGTCTAGTCACGTGACCAGTCCTGTGTATACCATACAGCAGGATTTTATCCAATTATCAGTAGCAGAGAGTGCGCTCGTCAGCACTACGTCTATAAGCACAACTTTCAAAGTCGTTAACATGTCAGTAAAGATGTCTATGAGGGCCTTCAGAAGGTTTCAAAGCACGCTTGCCCATAGCTCTAAAGCCAGTGTTACGGGTCTCACACCCCAAGAATTGGCTAACAACCCGAACGCCATGCCTGCGCCAAATAGAAAAGAGACTTGGACTCCAAGCCAGGCTGCTAGAGCAGATGTTATCTCCAACCACCCCCACAGATTCATACAGAAGAACTTGGATGAGCAGCCCCAACCATATGCTGCTATTGATTTGATCGCAAAAGAGCCCGTCAGATATTTGCACGAAGGAAATATTGCGGTTTGTGATGGTAACAAAGGCAGTACCTTGCAAGGACATCCCAAAGTTTTTATAAACTTAGACCAACCAAAGGCAGCAACCTGTGGTTACTGTGGATTGAGATATGCAAAGGAAGAGTTTAGAGGAATTATCGAGGGAAAGCAAGCTTAGACGGATGTCAGGTTGTCTTTTTGCGTTGTCCATCAATCAGTGAGGAAGCTAAGAATAATGCAAGATATGCGGGGTCCTGATACTTACTGAAACAAAAAATAAACTCACTGATCAAGCATAACTTTGACGAATAACTCTTGAATGTGCAGTTTTCTCATTTCAGTTTTTATTTTTTTTTTTCCTTTTATTTTGTTCCTCTCTTCCGTATAAACCTGAACGCATAGTGTAATATATATTAGTACATTTATCATCTAATGGCATTGAATGCAATTATTTTAAAAACTCTTCCGAGGATCTTGAACAGAAGAAAACGCTCTCTTCTGTATTTCTCTGTCACATTTGGAAGAATAAAACACAACTAACCCCACCTTCGCAACTAAAATACCGCGGATATGCGGTTAATGATTGCACATGACGCTTATTTAAAACAAAATACATTCTCCCAACTTTTCAAAATACAAGCAAGATTTTTCCTTCAAAGTAACAAACAATGCTTCTACGGGATTTATTTCAAGGACTTTGCTATGGCGTATGGGCCTCCCGATATCATGTCATACATTCTTTTGTCATAATACCAGTTGGAATATTGGCTCTTCTTGTCATATTATACGGGTTCAATTTTCTTCTCGCTGACGTAGCTAAGGTAAGATTTCCTAGCTCAGTGCTTTGTATGCTTATCAATTTGTTGATCTTAGTCATATTAAGCGTGTTCTCGAGTCTCCAAAGCCTGGGAGCAACTCCTCATCTAACGTGGAGAAACAAAATTGGCAGCTGCTCTTCTTGGATTTTAGAACACTATCTTATGATAATCCGACCACCTATGAACTTTTCACTAAAGTGGGTAAATGTATTCTTCATACCATCTTTCATAATTCTTCCATTGAGTGAGTCGATTACCTTTGTTGAATGCATGAAGATTGCAGCTGTCTTCGTTGTTGGTGGTGTGTTTTTAATGATCTTCAATGTTTATTTGATCATGTGTCTAAGAAAGGCATTGATTTGCTTTGGTTTCGCATCCTTTGATTCGGTCTTAGAGAGTAAATCCTCGCAAAAGGAGGTAGACGATCGTGTCTGTGGAGATACAGAACGTGTCTGTCTGAGAATGTCATACATCTTGGCTCGCAGGGACATCACAACAATCGACCTTAATTTACTAAGGCCCATCAAAACGGAACCTGCGAATGAAATATGGCAGAGAACCTTTTCAGAGAACCCTTTCAGTGATGTACACAAAGAAAATTCGGATTTGCAAACTTGTGCAACAAGCCCTGACCCAATTGCAGTTTTAGATATGGTTCCATCTAGCGTGCAAGACTTTCAATTTGAACTAAGTGCATCAGATCTGGATCTGACGTCTTCAATTCCCATATCTGCTAGTGATCTCTCAGGTACCGCTAAAGCTGTGGCTATCTTCATAACAAACTACATCGACTGGATTTTGTATGTCTCTTTCTTTTTTGCAGCATTACCGTTTTACTATATCAAGGGTTTTCATGTGATGCTTCCGTTTCATTTGGCTTTAACAGTAATTTCATATTACAATGCCATACTTTTATTGGAAAAATATCCAATTGCCCGCAAATTTGCCCACCCTATTTTGGTTCTGACTGCCCAAGTATTGTTTGTTTGCTTCATTTCATCTTTGATCTATCATCACGGCTCACCAAAAGGATTTCTCGATGATTTGAAGTACTACAAGACTGGCAAGAATTACCTCAATCTATTCAACGGAAAAATAATGTTTAATAATGGGAAAATAGTGCCTGAAGCGGAACGGAACTTCACCTCTCAGCCAATGTGGCCAGGCTGTGGAGACTTCTTATCTTCTTTGATGGATATTTCTATTGTGTCCTTATCTTTACCTATGTTCACGCACAGAAAAGACTTTATTAAAAATTTTTGGTTGTTAATACCTCCTCTTCTCATTTCGATGTCCTTGACTTTTTTCTGCTACCCCCTCATCTGTTATAATATTGGAATAAGTTCTGAAAGAGCCCTTGGATTTATTGGGCGACTGGTAACTCTTGCGTTAGGTACCCCCTTGATCAACTCTTTGGGTGGTTCCGTTTCACTTATGGCAGTGTGCACAATTCTTAGTGGTATATGCGGTGTGTTGATTGGTGACCTGTTCTTCAACATACTAAAAATACCTGCCAATGATTTTGTCACAAGGGGTGTGACACTCGGAATAAATTGTGGGGCGATCGCAACTGCCCATTTGTTAAATCTGGACCCACGAGCGGCTTCGATGAGCTCTTTGAGCTTCAGCTTATTCGGTACGATAATGATTATTTTAGCCAGTATTGGCGCGGTTCGAGACCTTTTACAAAGTTGGGTGAGCTTGTAACATGGAAGATTTATGAATATATTAGGTAAGTAACGAGTTAACGGTCCGATGCGAAATTGATGACGCGCGACGCGTCAAGTAACTCTAGAAAAGTTTATCACTACTACCCACCTGAACAGCATGTTGAGTGTCTGCGAAACTACAAAAGTTATATTAATTCCTAAGGGTTTAAGTGCTTTTGATGTCATATATTTAACCCTTGGCAATGATCAAAAGTCTTTGGCAGTATCAAATGGACTTGTATATGAGCTCCGTGAGATTGGCCCTTCAAGTGAATTTGACAACAGAGGTGAGCCTCAGCTTCCAAGTGGTGAACCTGTGAGATCATTGATTTTTGAGACGAACGAACTTCCTTCAAATGGTGCTGTTTTATCTAACCCCAACTTCATAACTTTAACAAGGTATGACTTCGTTTTTTCTTTTCTTCAATGGGTGTCCCCCCAACTCGACGTTTACATGTCGCGATTTCACTCCAGTGAGGATATCATGGAAGGATTTTTCAATGCAACGAGCTCTTCTCAGCTGTTGGAATCACTTGAACTGATTATACAAGACTGCATCGATCGAACTTGTGATCATGTGGAAGAAAATGACGAAAAGTTCTATAAGATCAACCTCATGAAAGTCAACGCCCTTTTGGCTAATAAAATCAATGGTTTCAAAAACCTAATTATCCTGAACCCGAGCTATGCTCTTTCCAAAAAAATAATGGGGACGTTATCTGATTCACATGATGGCATTCCTAAAATGGTCTTAGAGCAACAGGTCTTGAGGTATTGTACAGATTTTGTGTTTGCTTCATTTCTCAGCAATAACTTAAAGAATATATACACAAAAGAGTATGGAATAGACTACCCAGAGTTGGATTCGTTTTTGAAAAATCAAGAGACGAAACAAAAAAGTGCTGCAATTGCAGAACAGAATTTGGCATCGATGAGCATCAAGAAAAACATTGAAAGTGACAAATCTAAGGTTGTAAAAACTCCCAAATCACAAAAAAAGAAAGCAGATAAAGTTGCTGTGGGCAAGGGGGCCTTAGACCATTTTTTTAAAAGGAAGTAAGTAATATTTAATCTCGATACAAAATTTTATCTGGAGGCGCCAACCTCGAGCAATTTTAGGTTCATCTTTGTATATCTTTCCTCCTCGTCGTCCTTGAGTAATTTTTTGATGGTGTCACTCATGGCTTCAGCTACCGAGAATGCAGAGTCTGCCAATTGCAAAAGAGAAACCCCATCAATGGGAAGGCCACCATTTTTTGAAACTTGAATTAATTCTCTATTTTTGTTAATTGTGATCACGAGTGATCCATCCCTCACAAACTCTTCATTCAGGTCAGCGTCCATAATCGCTATTTCTTGATTCAGGTCACCTTTGATGTTTTCGACTTTGTCCATTGGGTTGAAAAAGGAAAAGGTGACACATATTGGAACGTGAAGAATGCTCAAAGGAACTGGTTGGCGTTCATTATAGTCATACACGATAATCTCTGTTCCTTTTATAGAAACATCTGGTTTTCTGAAGTGCTGAAGAGCGGTCATGACGCCCAAACACGAAGCGTCTATAAATCCTCCATCGTAATTCAAAAAATTTATATCAGCGGTAACGTGCCAGACTTTTTCACCAGCAATGATACACAAACTTTCAAGATCTAGCGCATTAGATCTTCTAACTGCTTTTTCTATCAATCTTGAGATGAGCACCTCATCGTCAGTGTTTTTACCGTTTTCAAAGGAAGGCGACGCCATTGGACTGATCTCGGTATTAATCGTGAATATTCCCTCAAATGGTCTATCCTCATATGGTTTGATAATCTCACAACTCACCCTCACTGCTAATTTAGTATTTCCAAGTTCTACCTCCACGAAGCCATATTCAGTTTTAGATATGTTAATTTGAGGTTTCCTCATCTCATTAAACTTTCTTCCATTCATGCGAACTCCATTCTTGAGGCCCTCAAGAATAAAAGCTTGCTCGTTAAGTGATATAATAGATGTCTTTGCCATTCTGATCGTGTTATAGTGGAGAAACACTGGTTCCTCTGGAATCGGTACGACGCTGCATGCTCCAGAGCTTCAATCAGGTTTTCAATCTCACCTTCCTCACGTGACCGCATCTAAGAATTTTACTCGGGAGCAGAATTCACCGAGATATATTTGAATCTTTTCTTAGGGACTTAGTGTTTTCAAAATTTTCTTTTTTAGGTTCAAGCTTAATACCTGAACCCGCTTTCTTCTTTTTGTTCTTTTTTTTTCCTTCTCTTTTGAATGCTACAAACTGGGGTCAAGAGTAAATTAAAATTGGTTTGCACACTACGATTATGATCAGGCCGGCCGCCTTCCACGTCGAGTCGGTCTGGCTCATGGTTTGCTTACGGCATAAGTTCCACCAAATGCAATCGACACGGCTTTTAAAATCACCATTATTTGGAAAAAATGTATCTCGCTTGTACAGTTCCATTAATAACCAAAGGTTAGGGCCTTCGGCCTTGAGTTTTTTTCAAAAGGAACGTTTGCCTTCGAACACATTAGTCAAGTTTGTTCCCCAGCAGACTGCTTATGTTGTCGAGCGCATGGGAAAGTTTCACAAAATTTTAGAACCTGGAATAGCTATATTGATTCCGTTTCTTGATAAAATCACATATGTTCAATCCTTGAAAGAAAACGCAATTGAAATCCCCTCACAAAATGCTATTACCTCTGATAACGTTTCTTTGGAACTAGATGGAATCTTATACGTCAAGGTTCATGACCCTTATAAAGCTTCATATGGTGTTGAAGACTTTAAATTCGCTATAAGCCAGTTAGCCCAAACCACGATGAGATCCGAGATCGGATCAATGACTTTAGATTCAGTGTTGAAAGAAAGACTGCAATTGAACGATAATATTAACAATATTATTAATGACGCTGCTAAAGAGCACTGGGGCGTGGAATGTTTACGTTATGAAATTAAAGACATTCATCCGCCCCAAAATGTACTAGACGCTATGCATAGACAAGTGAGTGCCGAAAGATCGAAGAGAGCTGAAATTTTGGAGTCTGAGGGTACAAGGCAATCAAGAATCAATATCGCGGAAGGTGAAAAACAGTCTATGATTCTTCAAGCTGAAGCAACGGCTCTCAGTATCGAAAAAATTGCCCAGTCTATTAAGAATACGCCGGGTGGTTTGGAGGCTATTAATCTTCAGGTGGCCCAGCAATACATCAAGGAATTTGGTAAAATTGCGAAGGAGACTAATACTATTGTACTTCCATCCAATCTTAGTGACATGAATGGGTTAATGGCCGCTGGTTTGTCTATTTTTAAATCTATGAATGGGGAAAAAGGCTCAAACCCACCAAAATCAAATGAATGATTTGCGTGTTAATATTTGTATATATGTATAATTTTATTTTTCTCTAAACTATGATATCGTATCATAAAATTGGTTCTAAGATTGGCAAATTGGCAACCAAAATGAAGCCGACCACAAAAGCATTTACAGCTAAACCGAATCAACCTTCTCAAAGTCCATGGCGATTGGCAAGTTAGAGTCCTTTCTTGATCTTTTCTTTGCAAGTTTCTTCCATTTAAGTTTGGAAGAAATTCTTTCAAAAGCTTTTGTGAAGTTTGTTCTAATGCACCATTGATAAAACCACCACTCTAACAAGAAGAAGAACCCTGCAATCAAAAACCCACCTAAGACAGCTAATCCGATATGTTGTGCCATCAACTTCATGATTTTGGCGTCATCTAGGTGCCACGATGATCCGGGTGCAATTGCGAAAAAGGCGTCAGAGGTTGCTTTGTAGTCCTTGGGAAGAAGAATTCGAACTTTCCCTGCCTCTGGAACTCCCTTTCTCTTGTATTGCATTAGCATAACAGATAAAAAGAGTGGCCCGGTTGAAAACATGATCGTAATATAAGGAACAAACCAATTACGCTGATACCTCTGAAGGTTCTTTAAAGCCTTAACGAAAAATAAATGTCCTGGAACAGCGCCCATAACGTCATTTGATATGCCCGTTGGTTGCGTCTCACGAACAAATGCTGGTACAGTCAAGAGGGGATCTAAACGTCTCTTACAGCCATCATCTAAATCAATATAGACTCCTCCATAATGCGCTAATGCAAAATAGCGGATGGCATCTGCTCTTTGAATTGGGTATGGGTATGAGTCCCATGTCTTCAAAAACCAAGGATATTTCTCTGCGATGAAGTCCCGGGACATTTCGTCCGTCCATAGAATGTACTGATAATCTGGATGCAAGTCCACGCAAGCCTGTTGTCCAGGACGCCATATCTCGGGGATATCTTCAGTTTTATATGTTTGATGTATTATTTTTGGAATGAGTAAACTTTTGTCTGACTTGCCTCCCACAGGATTGATTTCTGTATCGATGAAGGAATCCGGGAAAGAGTCATCAAATAGTAAACTAATCAAATCATATGTGCAGTAAACTAAGAACATAATGATTGCAAGATGACCCCATAATATATATTTCAACTCTTTTCTCATATTGGTTGGCAGGGGAGATGTTTCAGCAATGTAAATGAGCCTGCGTGTTTGCTTATTTTTAACACCCGTTAGTTGACCAAATGTTCTAATCTATTTTTCTCGATCGATACAACAAATCTAAAGATCACAATATTCAAAAGTTCAAGGGTTAAAGGTGAAGTGAGTTACGGAAAAACACCGGTGGAGAAGGTTGAAGGAAAGTCGGCTCTGGGATGTAAACGCGGGTCTTCGTGTATCGGAGGCTAGGTGAAAGAGAGAAAAAAAAAAAAAAAAAAAAAAAGAAAGGGGACAAAAGAAAACACGAAAAAATAATGGAAAACATAAATAAATAACTAGATAAGAAAATTAACTACACAAGAAAACTTCTTCAAGCCCAAGATTTACTTATGCATTTCATCAAGTTCCAAAACACGAAAGGCAATTTTGTTAAAGCAAGGCCAAAGCCCGGCAGTGCAACATATCCCTGTGAATTGTTTACACCGCGAGCGAGCGGAGCACAATACTTCTCGGCGCGGGCAGCGTGTGAACAAAATAGGGGTAAGTTCCTTCATATGCGGCATACATACGTGACTTGCCAAAGCAATGAGGCGCTGAGGCTGAGTATGTTACACAAGTGAACTGCGTCATGAAAGTTACTTTAGAGCATTTCTATACCCATATGGGGCATAATTGACTTTTGACTTCTCATGACTTTATAGTCGATTTTTTACCCCCTTCTTTTTGCTAGTGTCATCCTTTTCAGAAAGCAAAAATTCTCACTTGTTTGCTTTCGTAGCTCATTTCATTTTGTTTCAATTCGTCTAAATTATTTATCTGTCTAATTAAAGCTTACTCTCAAGTTTTTCAGATCCACTGGGTGGGATTCTCTCAAAACTTTTGTCGACTATATCAATCATGTAGTTAATTGAAAGCTCATCAACCGTGTTTTCGTTGAACTTTTGCATGAATGTCGAAATAAAATGCAAATCTTTAGAGCTTATGATAACAACATAAGCGTTAGTTTTCGCCTTGTTCTTAAAAATTTTGACAAGCCTCAAGTTATTCAAGTAGAATAAAAACGAAAGAAGGTATTGTTTGTTGTATGTCTCCACGTGATATTCGGCCGAGTCATTCTCAAAGTTTTTAAGATTATCTTTTTGGATTAACTTCAAAACAGACTTTGTGGTGGGATAATGTTTCAGCAATAATTTATCATTGATGAGCTGTTTTTCACTGATGATATTCTGAGAGTTTGAGCCAAAAAGACTATTTGAATAAATCAAACTATCGACACAAATGGAAAATGAATCAACAAATGGCTGAATGATTGTAGCTAGCGTCTTATGAAAGCTTAAATCTTTTACCTCATAGTCAGAAGAAATCAAATTTGACTCTTGGTAATCCCGTAAGATCCTGGAGAGCTCGTGCCTTTTGTTGTAATCATGATCAAAAAGAAATTCGTTTTTTAAAAATCCTGTTAGAATGTAGTATAGCTTGTTGATTTGAGAAAGACTTTGTGTTCTGAGCAAAATTAGGGAAACCAAACATTTATGAATAATCAAATGAATTGTAAGGTTTTTGTAGTAAAGGAGCTCAAAGGTATTCACGATCTTTATACTTTTGCAACTTGGGTTGACTTTGGTGAATCTGAAGAATTGGATAATTTGAGATTCAATCAACGCAACCTTTTCAGCTTCAGGAAGAGCCTTAATTCCAGCAAGTAGGTTTTTATTGGTGGCACTAGAAACTTCTTGCTGTAGAACGTCTGTTATAAAGTCCATCATTGGAATCAACTCTTTAATCAAAAATTCTTTCCTCCCATTTAAGTAGTAGAACGTTTGTATAGTTGTGCCAACAATTGCACACTCGGGAAGGTAAGAGACCTCATTCATGGAATGAAGAATTCTAAATCCTAGTTTTTTCAAATTGATGATTTGCTCCGCACTGCTAGCTTCCTCTTGATTCAAATCCTCCGATAGATTTTTACGATCGTTGGCAAAGGATGAAAAAGTGAAGTTGTCTGCCAACTGTACATATATCTTGCCGTTCAATTGTGACTTTGTGTTGTCCACATACCCATCACTCAGATATGTAACCTTCGACGTGTTTCCACTTGAAAGGATATTAGAAAGTCCGTTAGACAATATGTTCATAAAGCTTTCTTGCTTTTTGTCCATTCCAATTAATTCGTTAAGATAACCGTCAGCTTCGTAAGTTCTTTCGTATGTAATAGAAACTGGCTGAACCAAAAGATCAAATTTCGAATTTTTTGCTTGTCTTTGTTTTTGGTAAACCGAGGCCAATGTTTTCAAAATTCCATACTTGGGTAAAAGCAACTTTCCGTCCCTTGATCGTGCTCCTTCGATAAAAACCTCGAAATGAATCTTGTTCATGAAGATAAACTCAACATAATTTGTGAGGTTTCTCTCTGTGTACATCTCGTTGTTGAAAGATCTTTTGATGAAAATTCCGCCCAAACCTTTCATTATAGATCCGAAAACTGCAACATTCAAATTATCCCCTGAAATGACAGCCGGGACAGACATCTGAAACCTAATCAAAATCAAATGCATAATCACATAATCAATGTGTGATTGATGATTTGGTAAAAAAACAATGGACATAGGGTCATCGAGATATTTCTGATAAAGATTACTGAACTGCTTCCGGTTTGCCCATACACCCTGAGGAAACATTTTTGTTACTGTTTTGATGACCGTTATATAGCATAATCTGATGAATGTGGCTGAACCAAACTTTGGTAAGTTTTTGGCATTTTCATCTTTATAATACCTTATCATAAACTCCTTCACTTCTTTAAATCTTTTAGGAAAGTCTTTTGCATTGATCAAATTCATTCTCAATTCCAGGTCGATCAAATTATAAACAATTTCGTCAAGCTTTTTATCTGACTTCTCTAATCTGTCATTCATGAAATCATTGCTAAGTCTGCTGAATTCCTTGGACGACTTATTGATTGAGAATCTATCCGCGTTCTTGTATATCTCAAATGCATTTATTTTGGTGAAAAAATTAATAAAGTGCTCTAAAATCTGGAAGCTGGTGCTAATCTTTTCGCTGGTCTCTAGTGGAAGATGTGCATCTTTGTCGGTCGGTAACGGAAATGTGAGGTCGATATTTGGATGTGTCAATGCATCCTCAAGGATGTTTACATCAAAATCTGACTCTGCCACCATATGAATTGTCCTTAGCCTTAAATAACCTATCTCTTTCGGTACAAGATTCTCGGGGACTTTATACTACAAAACAAACCCAACATTCCCCTCCCCACATTCCGGTGGCCGTGGTGCGGTTTCGCTCACAACCTGCAGTCATATGGCATTTACGTCCAAGTTTCAAATCGAAAGTACACAAAAGATTAGAAAAGAGTTTTAAATATTTGATTACTTTATATTATAGTCAGCCAAAGATTATTTTGTATAGAGGTGAAATTATTTCGAAAACTTTTGCAGAAACCCCACCCTTGTCAAGCGTGTTGCTCGTCACAAGCGTACGCAGCAACTATCGCAGGCAAGGGAGGGCCGCCTTATTATCACATGAACGAATTATTTTGCCGCCAGCCCCACATGTAAATGTCCTTCGCTAATTTATATGCAAAACTTCATAATTTATTTCCCTAATTAAGAACCAATTTTGCACCAATCTCTCCCATGGCTCACCTGTTGAGCACATAATGACTTCTCAAGCCAAACATTTAGCAACCCCGCCATCATAATTCCAAATGAGTCACTCATGCCAACACAAGCCATTGAAAATTCTCTTAGATCAGCTTGTACATTCTGACTTACTGCCATAAATGTATTGACGTACAGCAAGCCTCCGAGCAATCCCTCGTAAAAGATGAGGACCATAACAAGGTAGATGCTTTTGAACGGAAAATCGTATAGTGATTGAGAAATTGCAATTCCTAGGTTAAGAATTTGTAAAAAGCTCAAAAGGTATAACTTTTGAAATTGGAACCCAAAAGTTAAAGATGACCTCGACAAAAAGACCCCCAATTGATAAACAAACCCATATACAACATAGATGTCCCTATATGTCGCAATTAGCCATCTGGGGAGATCCTGCAAGGGAAAGAGTATTGTAGGCGCAACTCCTTGATTAATTGCATACTCAGCAAAGTAAACAGAGCATAGGGGTACCATGTAGGGTTTCACTAGCGGAAAAATAAGTTGTGTTGTTGCATTGAAATGCATTTTTAATCTAGTCCAATTTGTTTTTGCATGTTGTGAGGACAAATCTATCGGTGGGTGGAGATCGTCGTGCAGTATTTCCGTGCTTAAATCCACCGGGTTACTATCACCAAATTGTTCGTACCTCACCCTTACATCTATTTCCGGTAAAATGTAATGAAAGATTAGCGGGAACCCGAAAGGCACGACAGCAAAAATTGTTAACGCCAACTGGCCACTCATTCCTATGACATTTGTCATCAACAAGAAAAAAAAGCTGCCCAATATACCAGCTCCTCCAGTTCCCATGGAGAATCCTCCAATTGATTTTTTTTCATCATAAAAGTGGGTTAGCTGAAGAAAGGAAACCTCCCCCATTCCAGATGAAAGAGAAGCCATCGAGATCCCCAAAATCTTTGCGGCGGTAGAATGCTGTTTAGAAAAGCTTATCAAAATCATACCAAAAAATGAAAAGAAGACCAAAGTCCAGATCCTTATCCGGTAAGGTATTTTATGGATGAAAAAGGGTGATAGAAGCTTTATAGATAAGGAGGGCATTATATCAGCCAACAAAACAACCGCCTTAGGTATCGAGTACCCAACAATGTCCACCGCAGCCGATAAAATAACAACATAGAGAATATTGTTCAAGAGACCAAAGATCAAAAACGAGACAAAGACTCGTTTTGATACTGATATCATTAAAGCCATATGGAACTGAAAGGATAATGGAGAAAGCTTATCAGAAAGAGGTGCGACGCGCGAGAAGATAACACCGCACGAGACTCATTAAATGCCACGCAAACGATATTCGGGTAGAAGGACAGTTAATTAATAAATATAAGATACCACCAACTTCCTTTTCACTAACATTACTAATTATGCACCAAAATTTCCAATCGAAAGACTTCTCAATGCAAAATAGAGATTAAAATCATACATTCACACAATGGTGACCTTTATGTGACTGATAATTGGCTAGGTGCGTAAGTTAACTTATTGACATCATCAACCAATTTGTGGTGGATTTTATTATGGAATTATAAACTTCGCTCTTGAAAGCTTAAGACAGGCGCTTAGAAACGGGTTTTATAATAGTTTAATCAGCCCGCAAGACTTTCCTATATCGTTGCTTTCGCAGCAGTTCTGCCGTAACCAAGGAAGCCGGCATGCGTTATATACAATTTGAGTTGAGCACGCATAAAATTTTTTTTGACTCATTTAATTTAAATTGCTTCGGATCAGGCGCTAGCATTCTACACCGCACTTCTTGCTGAAAATCGATCAAAATTTTCGAAAAATGAGTAAAACACCAATTCCTGAAGAATTTGATGACACCAGAATTTTGGGTTACGACCCTTTGATTCCACCTGCTCTACTTCAAAACGAAATTGGTGCCAAGAAAAAGTCTTTGGAAGTGGTCATCAGAGCAAGAATTGACTCTGCACAAATCATCTCCGGTGCTGATGACAGATGCTTAGTGGTTGTGGGTCCCTGTTCTATTCATGATCCTGATACTGCCTTGGAATATGCTAGACGCCTCAAAGAGCTCTCTGTCGAGTTGGAAGATGACTTGGTTATTATCATGAGAGCTTACTTGGAGAAGCCTAGAACTACCGTCGGATGGAAGGGTCTCATTAATGACCCTAACGTTGATAATACGTTCGATATCAACAAAGGTTTGAGAGTTTCCAGACAGTTATACGCTGACCTCACCGGTGAAGTGGGTGTGCCTATTGGATCGGAGATGTTGGATACCATTTCTCCTCAATACTTTTCTGACTTTTTGAGTTTTGGAGCTATTGGAGCCAGAACTACTGAGTCTCAGTTGCATAGAGAATTGGCCTCCGGCTTATCCTTTCCCATTGGTTTCAAAAATGGTACTGACGGAAACATTGGTGTTGCCTTGGATGCAGTGCAAGCCTCTTCCAAGGGACATCATTTCATGGGTGTCACCAAGAACGGATTGGCTGCTATTACAACCACAAAGGGTAATGACAACTGTTTCATCATTTTGAGAGGTGGTAAGAAACTCACCAACTACGATGCCGAGTCTGTGAAAAATGCGAAGGAGAGCATTGCTAAAAGTACCGACCCAAGCATCAAGCTAATGGTGGATTGCTCTCATGACAACTCCGAAAAGGACTACAGAAACCAACCAAAGGTTTTGGATGCTGTTATTGACCAAATTTCTGGAGGAGAAAACACGATTATCGGTGTGATGATTGAGTCTCATATTAATGAAGGAAAACAAAGTATGCCAAAGGAAGGGTGTGGTAAGGAGAGTTTGAAGTATGGCGTTTCTATCACCGATGGCTGCGTCTCCTGGGAATCCACTGTTACCATGTTGAAAAAGCTCTCAGGTGCTGTGAAGGAGAGAAGAATCAAGAACCAATCCTAAAAATGATATCTTACTCTGCAAGTATATGGCCATGTTAAAAAACTAAATGCATATTGCTATCAAATAATTCACGTAGTCATTTTTTTGTTTACTTCTTAAACTAATGATACTCAAAATCTTGAAAATGCATATCCGACTTATACAACTCTACCTTCGAAGATCATTTTCTCACGAAAATACAAAGCGTGAATCGTCTGTGAGGGTTATTTGATCTGGTATCTAGAAAGACAAACTTCAATGACTTACTGACCACGTGAAAGTTGTTTCATCAGGCTCGGGTCTTGCACTTTGTAAGAAGAGATATATCTTAATGTGACAAAGATTACGAAAATCACGTCACCAAATATTTTCTAAGATTTATGTAGAAAACCTGCATGCGTAATTTACACCATCGTTTTAATAACTTACCAACTTTGAAGCGTTCATAAAATGAAATTTCCAAAAGTAGCATTAAAAAATGAGATCAGGGTCTTCACTTTTAGCTACAAACTTTGCAGCTTGACAGTATCCAACAAATTTCTTTCTCGCCACTGTGTGTGACAATTCGAGAGAGCTTTGTAGTGACAGATAGCTGCAATCACAACCATAAAATGGAAGATTTGGTGCAGGTGTCCAAACACATCAAATTTTCCCGGTACTTTTTTTGTACGGTTTTCGTCTTTGTGGTACAATCTCTCTGGAAATCTTGCCGCATATAAAACTGCTCCTGAAATGTAGAAAACGCCTTCCCAAATTAACCACCCCGCACTAGATCTTTGGAAAGCACCCCTGAGCCCAAAAATGTATGAGGCAGCTATAACCGGAATAACACCCGAAAGTCCAAATAAAATGAACATTAATGATCTATATGGTCTATAAATCGGGGTTGCAAACTTTTTGTCAAATGTCAATATAGTGCAAACCAAGCCAAAAGTCAAAAACATTCCAATAAAACTGTTCCTCCATTGGGGAAGGTCGTCAAAAACAAACATAATTATTGACATTAAGGACGAAGTGATCATCATAACAATTCCAAAGTAATCACATTGATTTCCAAATCCGCACACTTTAAATGAATGAGACTTGAAAAGATGAAAAAGAGCAGACAGCGAAAGGCACGAGTAGGCCCCAATCCCAAATTGGAAGAAATTAAGCCTTACCCAGAATGGATTTTCCTGATCATGTTTGGTAAAAAGTACACGAGATATAACTGTAACCGCCACATAAGCTGCAGGTAAGAGATGTGAGTAGATATTGATAGTCTCGTTGTGTAAATAAGTCAACGAACTCACACATTTTGCGTAGCTAGAGGTTTCCTTGACATACGCGGATCGAATGAAATGATTATCTTGTTGCCATGGATCCAATTCGTGGTAGAAATAAAGTTGCCTGTCTTGTCTCGTTTGTCTCATCTTCTCGTCTCCTCTTCCGGGGGTTCTGCTGTCTATTTCTGCGAAGTAAGCCTGCAAAATAAGTCCTCCGAGATTCTTACGACATCAAAAAAGCGGAGAGATTATATGCGACTTATATCACGTGTCTTGCATTATCGAGTAATTAATTTAGTGATTTTTCATACTTATTTATTCAATGAATGAGGGCTCTAACTTTTCAATCAATTCGCTGTATAACCGAAGCTTCTCTGTTATATCAATCCCACTTTGTTCTGTGCCATCAATTTTGGTGCCCATGCGACGATTGTACACATCCCCTGTGTAAAAGAATTTCCATGGAGAAAGTGGAAGATTCACCGAACCTCTACATCTTTCAAAATACCATTTATTCACCGGATTACTAGCCCTCGATCTCCAGAGTAATTCCAGTTGGTGTGACTGAGATATTAATTTGAAAATAACATCTGCCAAACCAGGATTGCCTTGGTTGCGTTTTGCGATGGCAAACTTATCTAGATATGGGACTTTATCGCCATTGCTCAAGTATTCCCAGGTAATAATAGCAGCTCCTTCGTAGTCGCCCACGATTATTAAAGTCGCGAGAGAACTGTCAATTCGACGAAAGTACTCCTTGGTCTTGAGGCTTTTACCGAAAGAATCAACAATTAGATCAAACAATTTGTCTTTGTCCACAAGTTTATCTTTCATTAAATTCAGTAGTTTGAATTCTCCATTATATGAATGACTGTCCATGACCCTTACTTCAAATCCCTTCTTGATAATAGAAGTAGATATCTCAGGTGTTCTCTTGAAGGTTGATGGCAAAGAAGATGAAATGATGGGCCTATCGGTCAACACATTGTATACCACGGGATTAAGCTGATCATCATTCACTGACATTACCGCAGGTGTCGTGATTAAACCAGTCGTCACGTTGTTCTTCGTCTTCAGTGAAATAAGACACAAAATTCTATTCATTGACACAAGATTGGATAAATGAGCTTCGCGGGTTCTGGGATCTAAGTGCCCAATGTATAATTCTGAGATGATGTCAGAAAGTTCTTGCGAGAGATTGATGAAAACGTGGCTTGTCTGATTTCTCTCTATTGATGGAATACCTCCAAGTGAGTCAATATAAATGATTTTCTCGATAGATAACAAATTAGGAATTTCCAGTAATTTCGAACACATATGAAACAAAGCTTCTTTGGGTTCGACAAACCTTTGTTTCCCATTTTTCACATCGTACACTGCAGGAAGTACTATTGGTATTATACCTTGGTATAATGGGACCAAAAGCTGTTCTAACGTGTCTACTGAAATCTTTTTGTCATTCTCAGTAAATAAAAGTCTCGTCAAGTTGGTTTGAATGGGCTCTAATCCGTCTTTGACTCTACTCAGTAAAAGTTGCAGTAATTTCTCTGATTGTTCATTAAGAAATGACGACATCAGCCTGAAGCTATGTTCAGAAATATCATCATGGCCGCTAACAATTATTGGAGAGACTCCCAATTGTACGAGTCTGTTCAAAGTTTCAGCGATACCACTTAAGTTTTCGGGTGAAATCCTCGAGATAGATATCTTAAATAAGGCAACTCTCAAGGGGGCGCCCAGTGCCTTGTTGAGCCCGTTGAATCTTGCCTGCGAGACAGGGCTCAATCCCTTTAGGAATTTCTCAATCACAACCTGTTTTTGAGACCCATCAGGTGTAAAGGGATTGGAAAGCCTGGACTGATGAAAAGAAGTATCTTTGAAATCAAATTGATCTTGATATTTTTCCAAAAAGTTTTTAGCTTCCCTCTTCGTGGTTGTTGAGCGGAGAATGGAAAGTATAAGATCCCTCTTTGCTTTCGTCACAAGGTGAGAGATCTTGAAATTAGATACAAATTGTTTGCTGGGACTTGTGAATTGGCTCATAGGGTTCGAAGTTTACTCCGGTGCGTTCAGGATCTCGACAATCTCATAGGGTGAGTCACGTGCGCGCTCACTCTATATCCGACCCCTCCTCTTCTTCTTCCTCCTCGTGATCGACGGCAACGCTTTCATGCAATTCCCTCAATTTACCCATCACACCCAATACAAAAGGCCTCATTTCATTGATTTCCATTAAGGAAAGTCCATTTAGCTGGATGTTAGATTCGTTCAACTCCCTTAAACCTCGTCTTGATTTCAGCTGTCTCAACTCTTTTAAATCCTGAACTATAGATCGTATCTGAGTATTGGAATCTTGTAAGTCATCAGCAGCTTTAGTGAGCATAATCTTTGCCATCTCTAGCCAGTTCCATGGTAATCTTGAAAACATGTGGGGATACTTTCTTTCTTGTTCGTATGCCTCAAATAAGTGCTCGTAGTTTAACCATTCTGGCATGATAATGTTGCATTTTCCTTGGCTTTTCAAGATAAGAGCAATCCAGAGTGGAACCTCAACCCTTCGCATTCCTTTGAGTGGCGGAACTTTTCCCTAAAAGTTAGTTTTTTTTTCTATAAATTCGTCGAATCGACAAGAGTTGAAAAAATAAGCAAAATACTTACAGCTATGAGATCTACTTTCGGCATCGAGTATCTTGGAAGAATTGAAACCAATTCATTTTCGCATAAGTATTGAATCTCAGCAGGGGTTAAGTTCTGTCTTAAACTTTCAGGCAAAACCATTGTTAATATCTAATATGAAAGTGTATGTATTTGTAAGACGAGAAAAGCATTTCGTCAAAATTGTGCAGGTTTTTAGTGCGAGTACAATTTCAAACAGCGCATAAAGTCGCTAAACAACATATCATCAGGCTGCAGGTCCTCTGACGTGAGGAAATCTCTCCTGACATATGAGGAAAGAACACCGAAGCAATTTATCAAAGACTTTGAGTAGCTTTTTTTGTCAGCAAAAATATTTTTCTCTTCCAAAAGCAAGGGATTTTCGGGCAAATAGGGTCCCGATTCCTGATCCAGAATTAATATCATTCGGGTCCGGAGTTGAGGAATTATGAAAGCATCACGAAAGGCGTGAAGTAAGTCTTTTTCAAGATCAGTCAGTGCGCTTGACCCTTCATTATTTTTTTCTTTTGAGTGAATAAAGTCAAGGTGCAATTCTGCAGGAAGTAGAATGTGTAAAACGAAGAATCTTACTCGTGAATTGAAATAGTCCCAAGCTCGAGCAATTTTGAGCCAGTTCTCCAAATAAGTAGAATAGGAAATCTTGCGGTCTCTGAACTCATTGATGCCGAATTTGACGCCCAGAATCTTTTGATCAAAGTCAATTGTCTTGTTTCCAACTGAATTTTCCGCCAATGTATGACAGCAATTAGAAAAAAACAGCGATATTTTGGAAAGAAATTCTTTGGACTCAAGCTCTCTCATTTCATCTTCTGCGTCATCAGATGATAGCAAGTTTGTGGGTCCGAGTTCCCCACCCAATCTTGTGGATGAACGTTTGTCTTTTTCAAGGCTACCAAGAACATTCCGGGCGACAAGAAGCCTTTCTTCGACAAAAGATGCTACCTCTTCGATTGACAATACATTATGTGTTCTCGAATCATTTTTTGAGCCTAAGTATAAAATAGGCTTGACTATCTCGTAGAGCTCGTAAAATGCTTTGTTGTAATGTTCATCGTAAATTTGTAATCCTTTTCGTAATGTCTCTTTTTTGGTATTCAAAATTCTTGCACTGGCTGTAGTATTTTCCGGCGCTGTTTTGTGTAATTTTTGAATATATAAGTCTGCAGACACCATATATCGACGGTGGAGCTCTAAAAGAGTTCTACTATCGTGTATTGAGCTATCAAGGGTCCCATTATGACTCGGATTAGTGAAATTGTACGTTGATGCCGCCACACGATCATTGATGACGGAGTTGGAGCTTTGTGATGATAGTTGAACGATACTCCGCCTCGGCGTCATCCCAGAACCACTCTGATATGCGTCTCGCTGTTCAATACTTATATGACCTTTATACTCTACCGAAGGTCTTTTAATCGAGCTGTTTTGGAGCGCCGGATGAAAGCTTTCATCTGCCGTTCCCTCTGTATTGAGAGGCTGTGAATATGAGGACTTTGAGAGACTCGACCGGTGTTGACCACTCGTTTGGTTACGTAGGTCACTTTTATCGCTTAAATTTTTTTCGGTCTTCAGCCTAATTCTCGGCGATATTGATCCCTTGAATTTTTCACGTATGCCTTGCGGCTTCTCCATTTCTTGAGGTTTCATAGAATCCAGATCTCCATGATAGGAGTCTTTCGAGCGCAATTGGAGTGTCTCCAGGGATGTCTTTCTTCGGCTAAAAAGCCTAGTCAAGGACACTTTATGTGATGCACTTGTTCTCAAGCTGGATCCATTGGAGGAATTTGTGTTTTGTTTACTCAAAGTAGCGAAATCAACACTAGATATCTGAGTCTGTATTTCCGGTAGCTTCGTAAATGACAGAGCTGCAGAGGCGCTCTTTCCATATAGTGTAGTTTCAGGAGGCATCTGGTCACTCTTTTTGATATCAAATATCATGTTCAATATATCAAAATATTTTTGTTAAAAGCAGGGCATGTACATGTAATACTCGTATTACCCAACTCAGTTTCTTTTATCAGCTCGGCTGGATCAAGATTGTATCTTCACGTGACTTTTACAATATGCGAGTCCACCACAAGATATCCTTCGTGGTAATCACCATCTTCGAAATTTGAAACTGATTGAAAGTATTGTCTAGAACTGGTCGAGACTCTATTGCACCATGGCTATTTTCTCTGGCAAAATTGCTTAGAATGTATAAGTTATTTAAATTTTCTAAATAAAATTGTCACGTATTATTATTCGAGTCAAGTATGGATTTTTTTGCAAAATTAATTATGGATGTGCATAAAATAGAAAAGACTGGAAAAACTTTAAAAGAACAAAAAAACTACTCTACAGGACTTTGAAATTTAAACAGTAAAAATAAACATAATGTGCAAATGATAACCTCGAACGGTTTTTTTGAAACAAAGCAAATTTTCAATTTTGGCATTAATTGTGGAGAACTGGAGTTTAGGTTTGAAGCACCTGGGGTAAAATCGCGATCTATAGGGCTTGCAAACTGAGAGTGAAACAATAAGGACTTACCCCCTCCCACCGTGTTTGAATCCTTTTTATGTTTTGTGTGAGAAATTCACTCCAGGTCGAAGATTCAGGTGTAAGTCTCTTAATGTAAACCGTATTTATGCCCGTAGACAAGTTGTTACTTTTCTTGACGCTGCGTGAGTATTTTTGGCAATCCCAAATAGGAAAACAGGTAAACAAACAAAATAAACGTTTCCGCACGGTGGACTGAAGATCCAAAAAAATCTCGAAGTATCATTACCATTAATTTAAACTTAACAATAAGGTAGTGATGGCCTACTCAGATGATAACTCTGATCCATTTTTGGATAATAACAGTCCTACTGCTCCTACTGCTGCTTTCTTAAGTGATCGTACCTCTGCAAGAAGATTGTATCAATTGAACACAGCGAGTTCGGACTCCGACGATGATTCTGGATTCAATGGTATGCCCGCATCTTTACTGATGAGCCCTAATCAGCGAAGGTCACCCAATATCTTCTCAAGGAGCTCCATGCATGCTAAAAAAAACGGAAATAATCTCGCAGATGCAGCCACCCCTTCGTTGCCTTACGACATAAATAAGACACCTAGGGCCACATATACGTTACAAGAAAGTCCCAAGAGAAACAGAGAAACAGGATACATACCTTCAAGAAAGTCTTCCATATTGGATTCTGAAAAACATTACCCAAATCTGTTTGGAGGATCCTCCCCGGATAGATCCCACCGGAGTGAACGCATTTTAGCCCCACCACAACCTATTTTCACACCAGAAGCTTTGGCAGAGGTGAAGATTGCAAAACGCGATTCTTTTGACGAGAGAACACTAAATCTGGGTACTGAAAGAGAGTACGCATACAATGTTTATCAGAAAGAATTTGATGATAAGGAAAGTTTCTCTGACATAAACACTGCTATTACCAGTGACTCGTACCAAACATCGCATCAAGAGAGTGATTACTTCAAGGCCTCTCTTGATCAAGACATGATGCAGAATCTAACAAAGGGCTACATTCCTAATAAAGAAAAATCCTTAACCAATCGCAAAGTCCGACTTGTGGATGGCAAATCAGGAAATTTAGTATTAGAGAATAGAATACCGGAGGAGTTGAGAAAGGTCCTCACCCGTACTGAATCTCCATTTGGGGAATTCACAAATATGACATACACCGCTTGCACTGCAGAACCCGATGAATTTGTCCAAGAAGGTTTCACACTTCGGGCAGCAAAATATGGAAGAGAAACAGAAATCATAATTTGTGTCACCATGTATAACGAAGATGCAATTTCTTTTGCCAGAACTATGCACGGTATTATGAAGAATGTCGCACACTTATGTTCCAGAAGCAAATCATCCATTTGGGGGAGAGACGCATGGAAAAAAGTTCAGGTTATCATTGTTTCAGATGGTAGAAACAAAGTGAACGAGTCCGTTTTGCAACTCTTGACTGCAACTGGGTGCTACCAGGACAATTTGGCTAGACCTTATGTTAATAACAAAAAGGTGAATGCTCATTTGTTCGAGTACACTACCCAGATCTCAATTGATGAAAATTTGAAGTTTAAAGGTGACGAGAAGAGCTTAACCCCAGTGCAAGTTCTTTTCTGCTTAAAGGAGCAAAATCAGAAGAAAATTAACTCACACAGGTGGTTATTCAATGCGTTCTGCCCGGCTTTAGACCCGAACGTGGTAGTTTTACTAGACGTTGGTACAAAGCCAGACAATCATGCGATTTACAATATGTGGAAAGCCTTTGATCGTGATTCAAATGTTGCTGGAGTTGCAGGTGAAATCACTGCAATGAAGGGTAAGGGGTGGATCAACTTGACAAACCCACTCGTTGCCTCACAGAACTTTGAGTACAAGATGTCTAACATTTTAGATAAACCGTTAGAGTCGGTGTTTGGTTATATATCTGTTTTACCCGGTGCCCTCTCAGCGTACAGATATATTGCATTGAAAAATCATGATGATGGGACTGGACCGTTGCACGCTTATTTTAAAGGTGAAGATTTGTTGACTAGTCATCACGAGAAAAATAGCAAGACCAACTTCTTCGAGGCTAATATGTACTTGGCAGAAGACAGAATCTTATGCTGGGAGCTCGTCGCCAAAAGAAATGCGAACTGGGTCTTGAAGTTTGTCAAGCAAGCAACAGGGGAGACTGATGTACCTGAATCTATCCCGGAGTTTATTTCACAAAGGCGTAGATGGATGAATGGTGCATTTTTCGCAGCTTTGTATTCTTTGAGGAACGCAAATAGGATCTGGGAGACGGACCATTCCTTCACAAGAAAGTTTTGGTTTTGCTTCGAGTTTGCATACCAATTGCTCACTTTGTTGTTCTCTTTTTTTTCACTCAGTAATTTTTACTTGACCTTCTACTTTTTGACTGGCTCATTGGTGCTGGAAAAAAAGCTAGGTGGAGGCGGATTTTGGATTTTCACCTTATTCAACTATCTTTGCATATGCGTTTTGACTTCTGTTTTTGTCGCCTCTATCGGCAATAGACCCCAAGCTTCAAAAAATATTTTCAAAACACTTATGATTCTTTTGACAGTTTGCGCTCTATATGCATTGATTGTGGGATTTTATTTTGTCATCAACACTATACAGAAATACGGAACTGGAGAAACATCAGCATATGTGCTCGTGAGCATAGTCGTTTCGTTATTGGCAACTTATGGCCTCTATACATTGACTTCCATTCTCTACTTGGATCCTTGGCATATGGTGACATGCTCAGTTCAGTACTTTTTGATGATTCCGTCTTACACATGTACTTTGCAAATTTTTGCGTTTTGCAATACTCATGATGTTTCTTGGGGAACAAAAGGCGACAACAACCCGAAGGAAGATAAATCGAATCAGTACATTGTTCAGAAAAATGAGGAGGGCGAGTTCGAGGCTGTGATTGTTGACTATAATATTGATGAGGTCTATCTCGATACCCTTTATAACATACGCGCAAAAAGATCTAACCAAAAAGTCAAAAGCAACACCAACGGAGCACCCAAAGTAGATGGCGAGGATTATGCTAAAAATGTCAGAACAAAAGTTGTGTTGGTGTGGCTTTTAGCGAACCTCATCTTTGTCATGACAATGTTGCAAGTGTACGAACCTGGTGAAACATCAAAAAATTACTACTTGGTGTTTATCCTCTGGTTTGTGGCTTTGCTTGCTCTTGTTAGAGCAATTGGTTCAGTTGCTTTTCTCGTTCAAAACTTGGCTAGACATGTTGTAGAGGCAAGCAGTAAATGGAGCCACAAGAAAATGGGTTACTCCAACGCTAGTACAAATACTTTAAACTAAATAGAAAACATAGTTATTGCTATTCATTTTTTTTTCAAAAAATTACATGCAGTCCGTGATAAATATACTCAGGATTTGTTTAATTGTCGATGAGTTCAGAAAGATTTTAAAATTATCACCATGGTCGCATTGAAAAGAACACTGAAGCGCCCAGCATCCCCGATAGCTGGGGAAAAAGCAAAGCGTGTTAAATCAACTTCATCCTCGGTCCTCCAATCCTACTCTAGACTTGCTTCAATTAATGTTAGACCAACTCCGAAGACACAAGCGTTGGATGTTTTTGTTTGGGGATCAGGTTCAATGTGTGAGCTTGGTCTTGGTCCAGAAGCCAAAACCAAAGAAGTTAAACGCCCAAGATTAAATCCTTACTTGAGAAGCGAGATAATAGGTGCTGATGGTATCGTCGACTTTTCTGTTGGAGGGATGCATGTTCTCGCGTTGGACAGCAACAATGAGTTGTGGTCTTGGGGTACCAATGACAGCAAAGTCTTAGGTAGAGACACCTCAGGAAAAGAAAACTTGAAGTCGATGGATGATGCTGAAGACTCTGACGATGACGGGGACTTGAATGCGGCTGAATCTACTCCTGCGAAAGTCGAAAACTTGCCAAAAATAAACAGCAAGATCGTTCAAGTCGCAGCTACTGATAACCTTAGTGCGATATTGTACGAAAATGGTGAGGTTTACACTTGGGGAACCTTTAGAAGCAATGAAGGTTTGTTGGGATTTTCCAAAGAGGTTAAAACCCAATCGTCTCCAATAAAAATGAAAAACTTGGAGAATATCGTTCAATTGGCCACAGGAAAGGATCATGTTTTGGCCCTAGATGCTAAGGGAATTGTATATGCTTGGGGAAATGGTCAACAATTTCAATTGGGTCGTAAGATACTTGAGAGACATCAATTTGCTGCTTTGGAACCTCACACTTTTGGTCTTTACAACATTAAATATATCGCCAGTGGAGACTTTCACTGCTTTGCAATTGACACTGACGGTCAAGTATTAGCATGGGGTCTCAACCAATATGGCCAATGTGGCATCACAAATGAAAAAGGTGAACTCGAGGACGGATCCTTAATCATGAAGCCAACCGTAATCCCAGCATTGAAAGATAAATCCATAGTTGAGATTGTTGGTGGTGAGCACCATTCCTTAGCTTTAACAAGGGAGGGACAAGTTTATGTTTGGGGCCGGTATGACATGAAAGAGGTTGGTATTTCTGAAAAAGACCTACCAGAATACACTTATAGAGACGAACATAACAAGCCCAGATCGGTCCCAATCCCTACATTATTGCAAATTGCAAATGGTGAATTGAAGTTCAAGACTATCGGTGCAGGATCTCATCACTCTTTTGCAGTGACGGATGATGGTGTTGTTTACTCGTGGGGTTTCGGTGATACTTACGCCCCTGGTCTTGGCCCACTTGATGGCGACGTCGAACTCCCAACGCGTATTTTCAACACCGCCACTAAAAATATGGACATTCAAATCATTGGTGCCGGAGGCCAGTTTTCTGTCAGTGGCGGCCGAAAACTTGCAGAGGATGTAGCAGAGACAAGGAACGAAAAGTACGAGGACATCGACGGATAAATTTGATTCCACTTCCACTAGATCAATTTTTCGAGTGACGAGAATTACTTAGTCAAAAGGATTCGAAACATACACATGTTTCCCTTTCCTGTTGTTACAATAAAATATCGATATATCTATATACATAAAGAATTGAGGAGAACTTTTTCTCATTTTATGATCTACCCCGCGCCATATTCGGAAGTCATCTTTTGAATAGCTTCGCTTCGAAGAACTCATTACGCTATATGCTAACGTAAATACTAGACGGTAACCAGAAGACCAGCTATACTGCACAAGCACTTTTGAAAAGCTGTTCCTTAGCTGAATGCCATTGATGTGGGCGTATATATAGCCACCATGACTTAAATTTCATCATGTCCAGCGACCAAAATATAGTTGTTGGTGGTCAACAAAATGTTGGCCTTCAGCTCCTGCAACTACAAAGTTTTCGACTAACATCAGCCTTTGTGAAAATTTGATTTCCTCTTCCAGATGGAGGGATGCTTTGTTTTTATTGTTTTCGAATCTTATTCTTAAAATTGTTTTGGAGTTGCAGATCCCTCACCCACCAGGTTCACCTTGCAGAATGTATTTATATATCAAATAAACAATCTTACTTTGAGCAGTAGTAGAGCACACGCAAGCAACCCTTCATCAAATATGCCTTTCAATGCCATTTTTTTTTTTAAGAAAAATTACCTTTGGAGCTCCGATTTATAATTCCCTATGTACCATAAACAGTTCACAGCATGGAACAATACGTAAATATTTAGGCCCTTTACTTTATTCACTTCACTAAATTCAATTCTTTTAAAGTTTCTGAAAGCATTGAATAATCTGATCTCAAGACCTGAAGAAGGCTTTCAAAATCGACATTCCTCACGTTGCGGTGATGATAATGGTTACCCCTCCAATATCGCTCTTAAAGGTTCTTTCGCTTCCCAATATCCCACAAGAGTGTTGGCAAGTGGATGATCAATAAGAATTTGTATGTTTACGTCTTCACGAACTTTTTCAAGAATTTAGAAGCCCGCTGCTTCCTAAACAAACTTTTGAATTCAGGTGGAGAGCAGTAAACCTCAAAAAGAAGTACTATTGTAATGAACCTTCCGCAGGCTCACTCACAACTTTGCGTGTTCCAAGTGATCGAGTTAAACATAGTTTCAGGTGAAAAAAACAAACAACCATTTCGCAAGCCTAAACCCAGCCTTGCGCCATTCGACAGATATGTTCGCACTCTTTACCCTCTTTGGTAATTGATCAATAGAACAAAACTCTCCATTTGGGATCAATGTATTATATTTCTCAACCTACGATCATGACTTATAACTAAATAAGTTTGTTCACTTAGACTTCTCACTCAATGCTACCAGACATCGGTTTCAAGTAAAGATTCGGCACATGTATTTGTCAAGTACGAAAGAATGACCGTCATAAGTTCGCCCGACAGCATACTTCAACTTTATGGCACAGTCTGTTAACACTTCTATTCACTGGGAAAACAATCTTTAACATAACTAACAATACTAAGTAAATGAAAAAATTATGTGGCTCGTAATTCAATGCAGACATTTTAGGTAACTTAAAGTGAACAGCGTACCCGAAAAGTTTTTGAAATATGGTTGGAAATATGGTTGTTCATGATCAAGGCTTCTGGAGAAACACTGCCATGGAATAATTCATCACAGAAGTACTAAATACACTGCTGTTTGTGTGGTGAGCGTCGAACTTAGTGCACTTCTATTAAAACTTGATTCCTTTTCATTCCCTTGAACGTTTCAAGTAGTTTGACTGAACGAAAGACGTCGATCAGGCGAAACGTTAAAGATACAGTTTGATAAATCAATTGCTACTACTTCTTTCTTTTAGATTATTTGACATGCCCAGTTATATAATACGTTTCAAAATATTTCATTTTGATTTTTTTATGTTTCTGAAAAACGACACTTCATCAATTAGGATGGTTCAATGATTGTTTTTACTGATGTGGTTGGTTGAAGGTTGCAAAATCTTATAAATTGATATAAGATCACATTTTTATAGATTACAGAAATGTGGCCTCACCAGACATGTACTTCAAATTGTCCTTACAATATGTTAATTACGTTGATGATGCTACTTAAATACTCGTCGTAGTTGACAACTGCAAGATTTTTTTTTTTTAAAGAAACAAATCCTAAAAATCTGTATATAACTATGAAACCCCATAAGACGAGATTACGGTTTCGCATTAGGCTCTGCTCTTAAAATTTTGCACATTGGTGCTAGTTTAATAAATCGACACTATATTCAGAAGTTGTTGTATAATCAATTTGTATTTCACGTATATTCTGGAAATTGCTCATAACAGTTGGTCTTTGATCCAGGTCCAAAGGCTCCTGAAAGCTCCTGATAACAGCTATTTGCGTTTTCAATACTCAAAAAGGAAAATGATATGAAATTGTAGCTGCCGCTTACGTATGTGCTATATACTTGTGTTTATAAAAGTGTAATTATCATAAATATGACTTTATCTGGGAGCAATATTTCCAATTCTGTGGCGGATACTTCTTTTGGGTCCAATTAACTCTGAGAGTTAGATAACACTGGTTTGAATAGGTCCACTCGACTGATAGAATGGGGGAATTTTTATTTCAATACTGAAGTTTGGCTGGGATTAATTATTGGAGTTGGCAAGTAAAGTAGAAGAAAAAGCGATTATATTTTGTGGGTTTGATTGCATTAATTGAAAAGCAAATCTAAAACGTTGAGGAAATTTCAAACCTATTCCATTATCTACTTTAGTGCCCTTGATCGAAATGTAACGATGAATATATTCGGTTTTTGAGAGAAGCCCAACAAAGCTAAATTCATTACAAACGTTTTTTCAGAAATTGTTATTGTAATGGTTACGCCGCGAGCTATTAGCCTGATGTTTATAAATTTTGCGATTGTTTTTCAATGTGCGGGATGTATGTAAATCGACAGAAAATATGTTAAGGTCAATCCGGCAAAGTAATTGTCTCTCATTAGCTGGCTATCAAAGTTTAGATTAATTTTGAGGCATATTTGTAGTGTTAAGGCATATCCTAATTGATGAACTTTAGGAGACTTGACAACATATATTAGTGTGGTTTTAAAAAATACAATGGATTTTCGCTCAGTGCAGTATCAGGTTAGTTTTTCCTGTTAAGCACGATTTCGTTTTATGTAGGTTAATTTTACCGTTGGGAATAGAAACTAGTCACATGACACTTTCAATGAAGGAGACTTTCGAACACGAAATCGTTCTAAACCTTGAAGATTACGATGGGTGCTATCTCGAAAAATGATTCATGATGTTGTTACATTATGAACGAATGATATTACATGTAAGGAATGTCGCAATAAAAATCATTTTAAGTTTTGTCGCTCACCAAGGTAATTAAAGCCTCAGTATATGCATGAGGTGTAAGGCGGAGTATAGGAACGAAGAGCTCGTACTATGACGTTTAACGCATGCGTAGCCTAGAAAGATAAGAAAAGTTTTCGGTAACAATATTATTTTCTTGCTACTTGATTGACTTGTCGATAGGACAACATAATGTGGAAACGATATGAATTTTGGCTCGTTCACGTTCTTGGTCATAGTTTCACATGTTGTAATAATTGATGCAAGAAAGGAACTTTTATCAATGTCATGATGAAGCATATCCTCTCTTTCGGGTATGGAATTCAGTTCGGTTGTCATAATTCAATGTAAAGGTATGTTTTAGATCAATAGTACTTTTATTTCCCTGTAATTTTGGAGAATTTGAGGTGGCGTGAATGATGATTTTGAAATGGAAGAAGCCTTTGTTTTAGTAGAAAGGATGTTTAATGAGTGTATGCAATTAGCAAAAGACGTCATTTACCATATATCAAAGCTTGCAGTCGAATTCGGTCTGCACGGGTGTTCATCGTAGTGAATTTAATTTATTTAGGTTCGGGTCTTCTATAGAATAAGCATCTCACCCATAAATCATGAGCTGGTGAAATATCTCTTTAAATGGTACGGAGACTAGGGTTTAATTTTTTTCAAAATAAGTGGGGAGATACAAAAAAGTTGTGGGAACTCCTTGGCATTCAAACTCCTAAGAAATTAGAATCATTGTTGGCACCAAACACAAACACTTAAGAGATATTGCGCCACCTTATTTGGTACGTTAATACACTCCGCCAGGTCTACCTTTCTAGACGCCAAAAACAGTATAGAGGAGTTCTTCTACGACTTCTTAGTGGTATACATTTGAAAAAGGCGTTGGCGCAAAGTAAGGCTTTGACTAATTGATACATATCTACCCAACGGGTGATTTTACGAGGGAATTCGGACGCTTGGAAAAGTCGGAAAATTCAGTAAATCAGTACATTACTTAGACGTCTTATGGTTTTACATAGTTATATATAGACTTTTCCTGTAATACGATTTGTTTCTTTTAAAAAAAAAAATAATAGGGTTTATGGTGGAAGCGAAATTTGTTTAGAATGATCACAGGCTTGATGAGGTAAGTAAACTTTCTAAATCTCATGTAGCATGCGAAAGGATAGGTTCGTGTAAAGGATTGCTAAGGCTAATGCCCTTGGAGGTAATTTTGCATGATGAAAAATAACATTTTTACCGGTGGTAACGCGGAGATAAAAAATGGTATTTTGAATTCGACAATTTGCCCCAAAGTTTGCGTTTGCTATATGTGGAAAGATTGCTTGAGTGCGTCCTATGTATGCACCAGCAATATTCAACCGCAAAGCGTATTTAAAAAAAAAAAACTACTTAAATTTGAGATCCACGACTCAAGGTAATTAATTAAATGAGACTGGTTGTATTATAGAAAATTCAAAAATATTTAAATGAATATAAACGAGCGCCATGAACTTTGCTCTAATCATGGGGTTGATTTGAGTCGTGAATCAAACACCAGTTGAAACGGCGCGCTCGTCGCGAGTTGAACTAGTTGTAATAAATGAAAGTTGGCACTAATCTTCAAGCACGAACAAATAGATACCTTGACGTATCATTATGAGTCTAGGCATGTGGCAGATCATGAAAGCGAAAAAGCCTCTTTCAACGACGTTTCGCAACGCTGGACATAATATTTAGCGTGACACGTTTGCCTCCCGCCGAAGCTCCCCATCGGCGAATAGTAGACATTATCTCGAAAAACAATCAAGCAAAGACTTCTGTCGAGAAGCATAAAGATAAAAGTGCTTCTTCAATTTTAAGGAATCATAACCGAAAAATCCATCTTCTCCAGTCAATCAGTTTAACGACCAAAGAGAAGGAAATGATGACGAGACTCCGAACATTATCATTGCTAAGGTGAAAATGATGAAGAAGTCGTCAACGCTTCCTCACCCACAAGCGGTTCGTCAAGGTTCTGCATTATCAGCCATTCGTGGAATCGTGTATCTCAAAGCACTTAAATATGTATCCTGATTGTAGCTATGGTATTAAGCGCTTCACTAGAGAGTCAGCGTTCTTCCGTGAGCAGCCTATACGCGTGTACTCTCGGCATGCAAACTTCAACACTTGGATTAGATGAGTAACTTCAGGCAATTGACCTGCGAACACAGCGTGAAATATTCGTAGGTACTTAATCCATACGAGAAATTGTGCGCTACTGATAAGCTGATGATTACGCAAGCATCTCGAAAGAGAACATAAAAATAATTTGGGCAAAGAAGCATCGCCCACACAAGCCAGAGAGACGCCTGAGGGCAACTGCGGTGTTGAAGAAAAATAGAGCATTAATATGAAGTATCACAGCGCGGGGGAAAGGTCCGGAATCAAAGGTCCGGAATCAACAAACAATTGCAGATGAGAAGCGTTACAATGCATCAGTCGTCAAGGATGTCCTTACTCAAATGACCGTTTGGTTGCATAAAAGTAAGACTTCAATAGATGTCGGTGATTAAGATCAAATCATCAGATATGCTGGCAATTACGGCGGATATGCTCGCGGTTTTTTCCGCTCACTTTGATTTTGGCGATGAACAAACAAACCAGGTGGTTATTTCTCGTTTGAAAGTGCGAAATCTGGGAACGCGCTGAATCCTGATAGCATAGCATAAAGCTAATTCATGCGCGCGTGTTTTTATTATCGAATACAGGTTCTTTCAACACTCAAGAGCTGAGGATGCTATTTAGAAATTTTATCCTCCTTCTGCTTTGCCAGCTCTTAGGGCTATTATGGTTTCTCAAAGGTTTTTTTCCTCGAAAAGTAAACCTCTCTGGTTTTAATTCATTTGAGGAGGTGGGCTCACCGTTTGCTACAGACTCAGGTGCTCATTTCGACAAGCTTATCGTGATGGTCGTAGACGCAATGAGGTCTGATTTCATGTTCTCTTCACAGGACTCACTGATGCACTTCCTTCATTCCTTGATTCGAGACGGAAATGCCTTACCTTTCACTGCATTTTCGCACCCGCCTACCGTGACTCTTCCCAGACTTAAGGGAATCACAACAGGTGGAACCCCAAGCTTTATCGATGCCATTCTCAACATTGCTGATGATAAGGACCAATCTCAAGGTTTGGAAAAAGTCGATTCTTGGATCCATCAATTCAAGAACCTGAAGGGAGGACGTAGATTGCACTTTTATGGTGATGACACGTGGCTAAAATTGTTTCCTCCTAATAAATATTTTGAACGTTTTGAAGGAACTTCATCTTTCTTTGTGAGTGACTTTACTGAAGTTGATTATAATGTCACGCGGCATTTGAAATCTGAAATAAATGATAGCTCCTGGGACGCGTTGATTTTGCATTATTTGGGCTTGGATCATATTGGGCACAAAGGAGGACCAAAATCCATTTATATGGGTCCCAAGCAGGCCGAAATGGACTCTGTGTTGGAAGAATTATATCTTTCAAGGGTAGCGGTGACTAATAAGACATTATTGGTCATGTTAGGAGACCATGGGATGAATGACATAGGAAACCATGGTGGAGCTTCTCTTGGAGAAACTAGTCCGGGGCTAGTTTTGGCATCTCCAAAATTCTCTAGCTTAGCTAAGAAGCGTGAAGCTCCTTTCAATCGAAGGGAAGATTATGATTATTACAACTCAATGTCGCAAATTGATCTCGTCCCTACTTTAGCCGCTTTGTTTGACTTTCCTATTCCCAAAAATAATCTCGGAATAATTCTACCTGACGTCCTTGATCTATGGCCTGATGATTTTTCCAAAAAGTCCGCTATAATAGAAAACTGTAAACAGTTTGTTGATCTTCTTGCAGAAAAGTATAGCAAAACTGATTCGAGATATAACGCTTTACTTGACGAGTTTGAGAAATTGCTTGATAAGAGCGTGCCTTTAGAGTCATACTTCATATTTTTGAAAAAAATTCAAAGCTTATTAATTCAAGAATCCACAAACTACTCTTATGTTGATATAGCTATTGGGTTTTGTGTCATTCTTATTTCCACAATCGCAATTTGGTCTCACATGCTTCGTGCATCATTAAAGATTTCAGGAATCGAAAGGAAAGTATACTATTTCTTTGCTGGATTCTGTTTCTTATATTCTTTGCACTTCCATGGCTCTTCGCTTATAGAAGAAGAACATCAATTATGGTGGTACTTCACGGTTGCCGTTCTTTTGCTTCATTTGTTTCTTTCAAAACTGCCGTCAATATTCTCATTTGGTTTTTCGCTCTTATGCATACGTTTGGTCAGGGGTTGGAACGATTCTGGCCAAAAGTTTGTGAGTGATATTACAATTTCAAAATATCTTTTTTCGAATCCCTCTATGAATTGGGTTTTGGTTCTTATGACTTATGTTTTCATTGCATCGCAGATAGGTTTTAATGTTCACAGGCACAATATGTTAAAGATTGGACTTCGAACTAAATTTTCAATCCCCATCTGTTTCATTCCCGTGTTTTTGATCTCGGCTTTATCATTTTCGTTCAAAGTTAATCAGTTTTCAATCGATGGTTATGAGATTCCATATTGGCTCAGAAAGTTTCACAAATTCATATGCGGTCTTTTCGAAATCAGTGATTTCAATGATAAAAGATATCTTCAATCAATGAATGTTCAAATCTCGCGCTTTTTCTTTTATGGACTATGTGCTTTATTTTCGGTTCAGGTGATCATCAGAAAAATTGGTGGGCACAAATATAACATGTCTGGAGATGTCGCTAACCTTATAACCTTGTTTTTGATTCACCAGACTAGAGTTGAGACGATCCCAGTTTTTTTGGTATTCGCTTTATTGAAAATGATTTATCCCAACTTGCTTGCAGAAGTCAAAGTTCTTGAGCGCGAGGTTAGAGTTATTTTACTCTCAATGTTCACGTTGTGTCTACAAAATCTCTCCTTTTTTTCTGTGGGAAATACTAACCTGTTAGCAACTGTTGATCTCTCGAATGCGTACAATGGTGTATCCGAGTACAACGTTCTTCTTGTGGGTTTCCTTACTTTTGTCTCCAACTTCTCAGTTGTCATATATTGGTCTCTTTCTGCAACTGAATTATTGTCGAAAGAGATTCACAGTTCAAAAAAGTTAATAAATTTCACGACGTTGGCCTATCGGCGTGCGTGTCTCACTTTGGCTTTTTATGCCATGTCGGCCTTGAGCTTGATCGGATCTTGTATAAATTTGAGATTTCACCTCTTCATCTGGTCTGTTTTTAGCCCCAAGCTTTTGTACTTCAGTGTTTGGGTCATTGTTGTTAATTTCGCTCTTGAATTTGCTTTCAGTTCGCTTTTAAGTTTTGTTTGACATTTTCATGAAGCAAACTGGAAAGAATAGTGGTACGTCGCCAAGTTGAAAGAAAGAGAGAAGTGTATTCTAATTCAAATTGCGTCACAAAGATCTTTTAGAAACGGCCATGCGCTAAAAATGGACGTACTGCTGTCTGTCGTGTGAATGATATCGTTGTACATAAATCAATTTAATTTCTGATTTCTTTTCTGTAAGCTTCAGACCGCAAAACCTGAGTCTTGAACGATTAGATTTACTAAAAAGATCGAAAACCACATCAAGACTTCTGAAAAAAGTCGTCATCTTTTGGTCAGATAAACAATTCTGAATATGCTAGGTAAACGGCTATTATTCTTCGCTCAAACTGCACTGGGATATTACTTCACACTATCACAAAAATATTCGAGTCAAATTCGATTAATATCGGCTTGGCAGGCCACTATCAAATTCTTCGGGAACAGCAACAGAGTCTTGTCGACTTTTTTTGAGTTTTGTTAGTTTGATTTCTTTTTTTTTTCAAGATATCATTTTGCTTCTCGGCTGGCTAGAGTAGGATAGTTAAGACGGCCCGCTTTCATACAAACCTTACGAGAATTATGGAAGCAAATATAAATACTCAATTCTGAAGAGCTCAAAAAGCGAGTTTATTTGAAAAGAAAAAGTTTTAAAGGTTTTGGCGCCTTAACTGTGCTGTCATTCTTGAGAATAACGGTGAGTTTGGTCAATTATCTGCGTAGATGTACATAGCAAATTTACTATTTTGTTTTTGGAAGTGTCTGAGCAAAAGTAGATGTAATAAGTTCTTTATTCACGATAATGGGTTTCGGAAAGATTTTCTCAACTAAGAAGGTGTGGGTTCTCCAAAAATGAAGTATTTTGGGTTCATAGTGAATCACTGAAACGAGTTTTCGTTACGAAAAAATTCTCGATTAATTGTCTTGGATTACTTAAATATATGGGGTGTTACACCACTTTTCAAACTTGCGTGAGAGCATCTTATTTCTGAAGAGTTCACTTTTAATTCTTACTTGGCGGGAATCAAGACTTAAAACTGCATTACACATCAGACTGACTTTGTCTCTAATTTTTTTAATGCACAGAGTCTCCGACTTTGAGAATGTGCAGCGTGCAACGTGGGGCAGGCATATAGCACAATTTCCAACCTCGCACTGCCCGTCCGCATCACTGACGCGTCTCGTGTCAGTAGTTTTCCTCAATACAGTTCGTATCCCCAATTCACCCGCAAAATTATAACAATTTACTTAGGTTCAATCACAAAATGTCAATCGTATCTCTTCTTGGTATAGAGGTTTTGAACAACCCTGCACGGTTTTCTGACCCCTATGAATTCGAAATAACTTTCGAGTGTTTGGAGCCTCTTAAAGAAGACTTAGAGTGGAAGCTTACCTACGTGGGCAGCTCTAGGTCTCTAGATCATGATCAAGAGTTGGACTCTATATTGGTTGGCCCAGTCCCCGTTGGAATCAATAAATTCTTATTTCAAGCAGACCCACCGTCGCCAGAGTTGATCCCCGCAAGTGAATTGGTCAGTGTCACAGTAATTTTGTTGAGTTGTTCTTACGCTGGTAGAGAGTTTGTCAGAGTTGGGTATTACGTCAATAATGAATATGACTCCGAGGAATTAAGAGAAAACCATCCGACGAAAGTACAGGTTGATCATGTCGTTCGTAACATTTTGGCTGAAAAGCCACGAGTGACGCGGTTTAATATTGTTTGGGACAATGAGGATGCTAATCCTGATCAGTATCCCCCAGAACAACACATTGACGAAGAGGATGAGGAAGAGGATGATGAGGATGATGAGGAGCTTGATGAAGATCTCGATGAAGAAGAGGTTGCTGAAGAAGAGGCTGATGAGGAAGATGAAGTTGAACTCAATGATGCGGAAGAGGATATGGAGGAGGAAATTGAGCTCGATGACGAACAATTAGATGGAAATCAAGCCGGTGCCATTCCAGAGGAGGATTCTGGTAGTGGGGCCGCTACCCCAAAAGATAAATCCGACAGTTAGAACCAGTTTATTGTGGCAGAGAAAATACTACTGTAATCAACCCCTAAACCATATAATTAAGTATTTACTTAGCATAATTCCCTTTGAACCTGAATTATCTTGAGATCATCTCAATAAGTTTATTAATTTCTTGGCTCAAGAGGTCAATGACAATTTTGTCAAAAGGCGAGTCCTCAAGTCTACTCACCCATTTGTCTGGATGCCATCGGAGTCTCTCTTTCTTCAAGAAGTTGTGCATCTCTACTCCTCCCAGCGAAGAAATTTGTTCATAAAAGAGTCTGACTGATCTCCCATCATCAATAAGTCTCCTCATTTCATCTATGTCTAGATCTTTGTAAAAATGCTCGATTAGCGGGAGCTTGTCTTGAGAATTCATGTATTTTGAAAACAAGTCGGAAAATGCTTCACTAGATGAGCTATCATTTGGGGCTAACAAATAAGGATCACTTATTCTTTTATCAGCAATGTGAACCTGTTCGTCTTCCTCATCCATGAGTCCCGCGGCAGATACTGGAAATTTTCCAACTATATTGTAGTTTTCAAAAGACATCCCATTATAATTAGCATTAAAATCATTGATAAGCTTTCTGGATGAACCCACTTTCCAGTTTTGAGAATTATTTGAGGTTTCCCGGGCTTGAGGTGTTTCATAACTAAACCTCAATTTTGGCTTTACAAATTTGAAGCCATTGATCTCCTCGTCCGATGCCTCAGTCACAAGGGCTGGTGAAGCAGGGCGTGAGTTTGAAGGTGTCGACTGGCTTATAGGTGTCGAGCAAGACTTGCTTCTAAGGGAAGAGACCTTAGATCCAGCTGGAAGAGAATTGGAAGAAAGATATTCATCGGGCATGTCTGACGTGGCACTATTAAGCTTTCTAAGGAGTGGTACACTTGCTGCTGAAAGCTTTTTTGAGCTGTTCAAGTTTAAAACCAGACTTGTGACTCGGGATGGTTGTGACGGCGTAGTCTCTTGTGTGCTGTCCTTGAATTTCAATTTTTTTCTTGGTTGTGGAGGGCATGGTGTGGAATCGGATGCTGAAAAACTGATTTTGAGTGACTCATTCGTCTCATTACCGATAATACCCGACATGTCCTCGGCATTATGAGAAGACTTCTTTATGCTTGAGAGTGTGGGAGTCGTAATTAGATCTGTCGATGTTTCTCCGATTTTTCGTTTGCGGACATACATCGGCGGTTTATGATATTCTAATGGATCGCGGCACTGGTCTTCATCGTCCAGTAAACTATCGTCCCCACTCTCCACAAATGTCATGTCACCTAATTCTCCATGATAGTTATTCGTGTCGTCTTCATAATCTTCACTGGACTGAACTTCGTTGAATTTTGATTTACCAGCAGTTTGAAATCGCATCATGTCTTTATGACTCGCTCTTAAAGCAGGCAAGTGGGGAGAGGAGTTGTTGAGGTTCAAGTTATCAAGTTTTTTCAATGGCGAAGTGAAAAGAGCGGATTTACATTGGCTAATATGTAGAGGTGTTGAAGCAGCGGTGAGTCTCTCGAGATCTTCTTCTTGAAAGTCTGTTTCTTCTGTGAATGAGTTTCTTCTATATGATTTATACCATGGCGGCGGAGAAGAGTCTGATGTCACCGGTGGTTTATGCGGCGACAGTTGGTCAAGGAAGGCAGGTCGTTCTCTTGAAGGATCAAACAGTTCTGACATTCAGACGGGTATTCGAGCGATAAGAATCTAAAACAATTCAAACAAGAGTAATGTCAATATGAAGTTCGGAAACTGAATTATGATGAAAGTCGGCCACTTTCTTACCCATATATAAGGTTTGGAGCAAGTGGGTTATTCGAGTAAATATATTGTGTTTAGAAGTGACCCCGCGCGCATGAAGAAAGTAAAAACATTCAAGTCAGAATGCGCAATTAAGATCTGACACTCCTTTCGGCTTAAAGTTTTTAATTTCGTAAAAGAAGAAAAATCGAGATTTGTGTTCATTTTGATCACCCTGTGCTGCAAAAGAAAAAATATGTAGGATTTACAAAGTTTTGACATTTTTAAAATCTGGCTTTTGTGATAACATTGGAATAACTCTCTTTTTAACGTAAACGCACACCATGGGTGATATTTTAAAGAAACAGAAAGAAAAAAGTGTGAATGTCAGGCCCTAGTAAATCTTTGAGAAAAAAAATCTTTGAAACAAATCTCGGGGCTAAGATTTATCGGAGACTTCATTGCTATATAGAAAAGATCATTTATGAGCGGATAAAATTGAGTTCTTCATCAATGCATAGCTAATTTATCGCGGAGCTGCCGTCTACGCTTTACCTACCGAAAAAATGAGACACTTTTAAGTCGATTACCTGTACTACCTATTTACCATGGTGTGGAAAGTTACATTAGCTGTGCGTCAAATTACGATGATATAAAGTGACACGAGCTGAAGTTATACAATAAAAGTATAAGAGATGCACTTTTCATTTGATTACGAACTCATGCTCACGCTATTTCACCAGTCCTCAAAGCTCTTGCGCGCTTGGTCTTATCTCTTGATTATGACACTATATACAGAATTCGGTTATGTTTTCTTAATCTTTTCCAACGGCGTTGTGAAATAAAGGGTGGTGAAAATATGTTAAGGACGTTCTCAAGTTTGAGCTAAGAGATCAATGGAATTACATTCGCAATTTAAGATGTCATCAGGTGTTTCAGAAAAGTACCTTTAATTAGTTATTTTTATGTTTATGCATTCACGATTAATTATTTTGCCACCTGTTTCTTGACGTTGCTGGCACGTGCTGAAGCCTGACATACGCGCACTTCCATTATCATCACTTCACTTCTCGGCATTAATTCCGGCTGGGCGCTTACTCGGAAAAACTCATAGCGAACGTTCTGATCTTAGATACTTGTTACTAAGAAACTCAAATAAATACCGTTTCCACCGCATATAACTCGAGCTCAGTCGCCAACTGATAAAGACTTTTTGACGTCAATTTATATATCATGATTGCCTTGATGCCAAACATCTTGGAGATCCAAAAGGGTGAACCATTGAACCCTGAGCTATCCCTCGGTGCAATTTCTCTCCTTACTTTTGAGGCTGTAATGCAGGCAGTCATTATTTGTTTTGCAGGGTATGTGGTTGCTAGAACAGGTTTACTTACATCGGCTGGTCAGAAAGTTATGTCTCTGATAAATGTTGACTTGTTTACCCCGTGCTTGGTTTTTACAAAGCTCGCTTCATCTCTATCAGTTGATAAGTTGGATGATATTTTAATCATTCCTGTATTTTTTGGTATATCTACCATGATTTCCTATCTTTGTTCTCGTGCCACATCTCGATTTTTAAGACTTAATTCTCCAGAAACAGACTTTGTCACTGCAATGGGTGTTTTTGGTAACTCGAATTCCTTACCCGTGTCTTTGACGCTATCATTAGCATATACTTTGCCAGATTTATTATGGGACAGAATATTGGACGATGACTCTGATAAAGTTGCTTCTCGTGGTATTCTATACCTTTTGATTTTCCAGCAACTAGGGCAAATATTGAGATGGTCCTGGGGGTTCAACACTCTTTTGAGAAAAAGAACACCCGAGGAGCTCTATTCATATGAATCATTGGACTCGAATAGCTTATTTGACTCTGAGGCCAATGCTGTTGATCGTATTGATGATTCTACGCCAAAAGTTTTAACCGCTGCTGGGGAGAGCAACAATTCTCATAGATCTGAAGACACAGGAGATACCGAATTACATGATTCAGAAAATGATGAAGTCATAGGTGTGCAAGGTAATTCAGGTGAAGAGCGTATTCATACGCCATATGAACATTCGACTGATCTGGACGTCTCCCTTTTTAAGGAAAAATGGTCAGCGCTCGTCTCTTGGGGGCCTATCAAAGCTTTTTTGTCCTTTATGAATCCACCCTTGTATGCGATGGCATTATCCATCATTGTTGCATCTATTCCGGCACTTCAAAAACTTTTTTTTCAAAAAGGAACATTCATAAATAATACTGTCACACAATCCGTCAAGCAGTTGGGTTCAGTCTCGATTCCTTTGATTTTGATAGTGATGGGATCAAATTTGGCACCAAGTAAGGATGTTCCACCTCCCTCTAGGAACTATAAAAAAATGGTGTTTGCATCCCTTATCTCCAGAATGATCCTCCCTTCAATCATCTTGCTTCCCATAATTGCAGGCTGTGTAAAATATATTGGTGTCTCGATTTTGGATGACCCAATCTTTTTAATTGTGGCCTTCCTCTTGACGATATCACCACCTGCGATTCAACTTTCTCAGATCACTCAGTTAAATAACGTTTTCCAATCAGAAATGGCCGGTGTTTTAGCTTGGGGATATGTTGTTTTGACATTGCCCACCACGATTTTCATTGTTGTTACTAGTTTGGAAGTTTTGAAGTGGGCGACTTAAGTGTTAACTTTGCGCACATAACATGTCAAAGTTGACATGTGCTTATTTATTGTTATGAGCGAAGAGGAAGTAAACACCATCTTTGAAAATACTTGTATTGCCGCGCTTTTGATGAGAACTGCGAAGAATAGCAGGAATTAGCGAAGGTGCGAAAATTAATTTCCATAGATAGCAAGATTCTGTTCCAGAAAAGAAAAAAAAATAAACAAAGCCCTATAAACTTAACTTGTAGAGAAAAAATTATCTACCCTGGTTCCCAACGGCGGTAGTCTGTAGTTCAGAACCGCAATAAAAAAAAAAAAAAATGAAGGCATGCACAAAGTACAGGAATGAGAATGTCACCCTCGTGACACGGCATCCCGCATTTATCTTCAATTGAGAAAAGGGAGAAGAATAACGAATTTAAATATTATAAACATACTATTTTAAAAATAGAGAGGGATTAATAGATTACTACTTGTTGTATCAGAAGGATTAGATATCAACTTGGATATGGTGAAAGCTAGAAAAATTGCCATGGTGGGCTCGCGCTCTGTTGGTAAACTGTCGATGACCGTTCGTTTTGTTGAAGATCATTTTGTCGAATCATACTATCCCACAATCGAAAACCAATTCTCCAAGACTATCACTTATAAAAATCAGGAATATGCAATCGAAATCTTGGATACAGCTGGACAGGATGAGTTTTCGATCATGACGGAGAAGCACCTTATCGGTATTCATGGGTATTTGTTGGTGTATTCAGTCACATCCAGACAATCATTTGAGCTAATCGAGATTATCAGAGACAAAATTTTGAACTCTATCGGCATGGATACTATTCCTGTTGTCTTGCTAGGGAATAAAAGTGATTTAAATTTTCAAAGGCAGGTGGAAACACACGAGGGTGAGGCGCTTGCTCGCAAATTCAACTGTAAGTTTTTGGAAACTTCGGTTAGAGATAATGTCAATATAAACAAGGCATTTGTTTCTTTGGTGGATGAGATTGAATGCATCCAAAATCCTGAAAAGCCGAAAGAAGATAAATGCCTGATAATGTGAATGTGCTAAAAGATTAAAAATTGTGCCTAAATTTGCAAAGCGTGAAAAGCAGCCTGTTTTTTTTTTATTATTCTTGTGTGAACTAGCACTGTTCCATATAATTCGATTGATCGTATTTCTAAATTGGAGAAATAAGAAAGAGATTGTCAATCAGAGTTAAGCCCAATTTGAATGTGAAAGTGAGTATTAGTGTGAAATTGAGTGAGAGTGAGAGTATACGTGTCAGCGTGTATGGTCTCTTAGTGATGAAACTTCAACATTTTGGTTTTACGTTCGATAGGGTAATTTGATAGCTGATTAGCGTGCTATCTTTATTTGCTCATATTATTTGCTAAAATATCATGCTGTTATATAGAGTTTATAAGAATTAAAATGAATTAGCGAGTCATGTATTTTTAGGTGGTCGATTTGTATGTGTTTTTTCTTATATCAACTCAGGTTAGAAATGAATGGTCAAGCGCTCGATTAACCTATTCACAGGGGCTCTTGCTATCTCTTGCACACACACCCTGTCGTAGCCATTTTTACAATTCCATTTCCCGTGTCTCAAAAACATGAGAATTTATCGGTGAGATGAATTCTACTTTTTTTTTTTTTCATGCAAGCCTTGACAGGTCGTAATCTAGGCGGGTTTTATTGTGATTTTCCTTTCCTTTGTTTAATTGCGTGCTTCATGCAAGTGGGCCCCTTTCCAATAGCGCGATTTAGATAGAAAATTGTGGTGATGGCACGTGCGAAGTTGCAATCCACACACTGATTCTATAAAAAAGCGGGGATCGGCACAATGGATGCCTCGTTTCGCAACGAATACTATACAACATAACATATCCTTAAAAATGGTTGACGCCCCAAAAGGAACATTGAGATTAGGCTCCACTGCCCCAGACTTTACCGCTGAAACTTCTAACGGTCCAATTTCTTTCCACGAATTTATCGGTGATAACTGGGCTATCTTGTTCTCTCACCCAGATGACTTCACTCCAGTTTGTACCACAGAATTGGGAGCTTTTGCCAAGTTGCAGCCCGAATTCGAAAAAAGAAATACCAAGCTTATTGGTTTGTCGGCCAATGGAACCGAGTCCCACAAAGCATGGATCAAAGATATTGACGAGATCACCGGGTCTAAATTGTCCTTTCCAATCATTGCTGATGCTGAGAGAAAGGTCGCACACGCTTACGACATGATTGATTACCAAGATGCCACAAACGTTGACGATAAGGGTGTTCAATTTACCATTAGATCTGTGTTTATCATCGACCCAAAAAAGAAGATTAGATTGATTTTGTCATACCCTGCCTCCACTGGAAGAAACACTGCCGAGGTCTTGAGAGTTTTGGACTCCTTGCAGACTGGCGACAAACATAGAATCACCACACCTATTAACTGGGTACCAGGCGACGATGTCATTGTCCATCCTAGTGTCACCAACGAGGAGGCCAAGACTTTGTTCCCAAAATTCAGAATCATCAAGCCTTACTTGAGATTGACTCCTTTAGAGGTGAAGGATGAGTAAGAAATTTGTTGCCTTACCTCAACAAATAATTGACATGTCAGTATTTTCATGAAGTTGAATAGTATAGATTACTTAATAAATTTCGATCAAGTTCATTTTTGGTTTAATTTTAAATAATACCACTTCTCGATCAGATTGTCTGACATACCTGACAATGTTTGTCGCGCCTAATTTGCCTCACGGCAACAAGATGTATGCGATCGCGCATGGTGGTATTCAAACTAGACTAATTACTAATACATTTTAATTCTGTAACAAGAAACTCAGTGATGAGACAATGTCCTCGTGTATCTCAATTAAAGCCACGTCTTTTTATGCTGAAGTATCAACACGCGATCGAGTCGCTCACTAATACCGCTAATTCTCAGCCACACACACCCCACAAATACGAATGGCTAGTCTTATCGCCCACAGATCATTACGCCGAGTGTTCATACAAACATCTAAGATGTTTTTCACTGAGGGGAAGGCTAAGTAGAAAACTCGAGTTTGAAGAACAGCAGCGTATCTCAAACTTGGGATCTATGACCAATCATCTCAAAGTACTCGTGCCAAAGATTCTCCAAAAGTCCCTTCCAAAAAGCTTACTTCTGCCGAATGTTCTTCTTCGAATTTGCCCATCACACTTCGAGCAAATAAACTTATATTTACCGACTATCAAAGGGCATGTATCTTATTTTGCCACATGCAAAGCAGCGCAGCTATTTCTCACGTCATTTGTGTTGAATCCCCAGGCACATCTTCACATTGAACTGATCAGAACCTCGAACTTTCCAGACTCGAGTTGTCTATATAATCGCTCATCAAAGATATTCATCCGATGGTCGACATGTCTGGAAGGATGCAGCCATCTTTCCAGTGACAATATTGCTTTTGATGCCTCCAGCGTGGTGCATAATTCTTCTGAAAGGGACAGATTTTTAACAGCAAACGCGAAATTGGGCTCGCACAGGTGGTCTAAAATTGATGCCAGGCAAGTTTTTGATTATCTGAAGCTAAATCGATCAATATCTGGCTCTATCTCAGATTTAGGTAAGGGAATCATTGGGTTGAAGAAAGATGATTCAAAACTTGAGAGAATTATACTGGGGCTATTTATTTTCGAACTTAATGAAAGAAATGATCAGATTGTTGTTCATACAATTGATGACTTGAACATTATTGAAAAAAGAACGGAGGAGAACGTTCCGAATAAGCTCCGGATATGTTGAAATTGTACTTTGTGTAAATAGAAACCTTCTCCTATGGCGCTAGGCTGAGTTTTTGTGTGTATGTAAGCTATTTGATATTCTGCCAAATCTCATGCACTTGGTTGCTTTAGTAATCTTAAGAGATGAATCATTTTCTCAACGTCAGCAGAATCGAGCTCGTTCCAATCCTTTTGAGAGCCCCACATTGAGTCGAACTCACCCAAGAATATTCCCAAGACTTTTTGTTGCTTTACCAACAACGCCCGAAGATCTAAAATTTGAGCAACGATCGTCAAGTGTGAGTATATAAATAATACAAAAAAAACAAGCATTAGGAACGGCAAGAGATTGAAGGATGTGAAAGGACGATTAGAGTCTGACTTTAAATTCTCAGTGGAATTTTCAGGCTCGGAGTCAACGATTTTGAGTGATGTCTCCAAGGGAGGTTTTATTTCTTCTGTTTGAGGCACGGCCAGAGGAAGGTCTGATAAGTACATTTGTTCATTAACCTCCGCCTTCAATCGATTAATCAACATTTTCGAGACCGAAGTTTGGGCAGACAGTGTCAGTTTTTCAACCATACCCTTGATCCAAGAACGGCCTGTCCATTTTATACGATATGCAATTCTTATCCGAGTGGAATTGTCTTCGCACCAGTGGAGATAAAACCTAGTCATGACACTGAAGGATCCCCCTGATGGTACATCTGGCGTGTCTGTAATTGATAATACTACAACAGATTCTTCAAGATTATGATACTCGATGATCTCCTTGACGCAACATTTAGTCGATTTTGGACCGATGGAGTATCCGAGAGGGCGTTGATAATTGAACGATCTTTCCAACTTTGATGGGTCACTCTCCAGCGATTCAAAGGCCCCATATTCAGAAATCTCTGTCGCTCCCTGATCCTTTAAAATCGCTTTATGAAATGTTGGGTTTTCGCGTCCAAAAAGAATTTCGAAGACCGCTCCTAGAGGCCCTTCAATTACTTCGCTCAACACCTCAATTTCTTCACTTGATTCGTCAAAAGAGCGTGATATTCCAGTGGGCGAATGAAAATCTGGACCTCTGTTCTTGTAAGCAGAGTTTGGTTTCAAAGTTTTCACTCTAGCAACTTCGAAATTGCTACTCAACATGTGGGGTTCCGTTCCAATATTGTTAATACTGTTTGTATTCGTATCAGAAATTTCTTCTTCGGAATCTTCAAAATGATCATCATTCCATTTAACGTCAATATTGTCACCTTCATCAATGGACATTATATAATTAGAAATTCTTCTTTCCGAAGTGTTAGTTGCATCAACATCAAAGCTTTCTCCCAGATGGGAGTCCAAGTCTGCAATATCCTTACCTGTTGCACCCAGCCAGACCACTCGCATGAAGTCATATGTTGCATCCCGTGATAGAAAGCTAGCAAAGTTGTGCTTTGAGGTCTTTGTTTCCACTATGATACCGTTCGGGAAAAGTCCAGCGGTTGATTTCTTGTCTATGCGAATGATTTCAGAAAAAGGTATCACAAGACTAGTTACCCATCCCAAAAGGTTGGAATTGAAGCACAAACAATTTTCTGTGATATAAACACGGCCTTGGAGTAAAATCTCTCGACTTAAAGCGCACGCAAAGTCATCAAGCAACCGGTCTGTCAAGTCAATACTTTTGAAAAGCTGATGAAAATCAACATTTCGTTTTATTGTTGCGTACCGATAGCAAGAATTTCTATACTTTTCATTGACGTAAAGTTTAGGATCGAACTTATCTTCCTGGTCTCCTAATTTCAAAGTATTGCTTGTTTTTCTAACGTGTGTTGTCTTCCTGTAGGTTATTATCTTAGGTGACATGCTTTCTAATGCCTCACTATCAGATGTTTGGTCTTCACTGTTTAAAATTTGATCACCGTCTTGTGTCTTCTGCTGCCAAATTCTTATCGAGTTTTTGAAATCACTTCTCAGTGCAGGAGAGTTCGAGGTTGAAGTAGGCGAATCTCCATTAAGTGCTAGGGCGTTCGAAGCATTTTCTTTTGATATAATCAGGTTGGCATCTTTCCGGGTGGTTTGAGGATCTGCCGGTGCCAGTTTCAGCATGAAAGCTGGCTGTAGGGCGAGAGACTGGGATTTTATTCGTTGCAAACCATTTCCTTGCTCAGAACCAAATATTTGGGAGCGAAGATATAGCAGGGAGTATTGCGGAGTAGTCTCACGTAATGGGGTCTCATCCATAGGAATATCATGGTTGTGTACAGAAGTATGAGGGGTTTCACTCTTGACATAATGATGTGACGGATCCTCTACCTTTCGCATATGAACAAAGTCTGCGCTTTTGACAACGGCTGACGGATCCCCTTCAACCGTTACATCAAAAATGGCATGATCGTTCGGGGGTTGATAATGATACAGTGAATGGTGATCTTGATTAATTTCTTTGCCCTGTTGACCAGGAGCATCCACAGATTGGACGACGGAAGAGGCAAGATCTTCCGTCGATGGAGGAAAAGAATATGACCAGTTATCGTCATCTTCTTCCATATTGTGATAAATATCGCTCTAATGTAAATGATTTTCCGGTTGAAGCCTGACAAAAATGAGTTAACACTATTCCAGCCTAATATGCAAATCTAAGAGAAGAAGACGAAAAATTGAAACCAAATATGTCGACGTAGTCAAGGTATTTTGTTCTTCTGGAGTTGATGAGGCGAGCTCGTGTCTTTCTCTTTATTAAAGCGGAAATGAAAATTGCGGGAGTTCTTTTTCGTGGCTAAACGAGGATACTTGTGACCTCGCTCAAGCGCTGCAGAAAGGTCGTGAGGGAAAATATGGGGAAAGCTTATAAAAGCGCGCCTCCACAATCTCACACCACCCTTCAGCGGAATTCAAAACGAGCACTCATACAAATCTAAGAGTGCTAATATCGCTAGGTTTGTGACTTGAAATCATCCAAGTATCCGAAATTATCACATAAGATATCTCCGGGAAATTATGGCCATGAGAATAAAGCTTTCTTTTCTTTAGTTAGTCGGATACTTGATGAGAATGTGCTTAGTATCTCAAAATAGTTTCGGAATTCATGAGACTTCTCAAGGACTTGAATAAAATAGCTCACTATTTGTCAACACTGGATTAACCTACTTGTGGAAACTCAAAAAGGCAGCAGATAGAGCGCAAATTGAAAATTGTGAACTTCGCAAGAAATTCTCGTTCGTTCTAAGAGGTTTAAACTACTTGAGGGGTTTCGTTGCTTATGTTTTATTCTAGTACTGAATATTATTCAGGTTGCATAAATATATTACACCATTTCAAATAAACCACATTTCATTAAATAATCATAACCTACACAGACTCCAAAACAACATCCTTAAAACCAGAGGAGACCTTTTTGCCCTTCTCCTCAGACGTACTACTTTCACCATGCAAAGCCAATAAAGAGCCCAAGTCAAACTTTGGCTGTTTCAATAACTTGACTTTTCTAATATGAATATTCTGCAAAGGCAAAATGGACTGTGTCGACTTTTCAATCTCACGGCCAATGACCTCAGGAATCAATTTAGAGGTCAATTGAGCTAAAGTGACATTGGAGACTTCTCTTTGCATAATTTCAATCATCTTCTTTCTGACGTCTCTCAATTTTGAAGATTTAGCGTATGAAGTTTTCTTTACTTGGTTTGCTTGTCTTTTCGTAAAAGCGATAGCGAAAACTCTTAAAATATAGTCATCGGCAGTTTTAACGGTGACATTGGCTTCCACCAAAGATTGCCACTTTCTTACCAAGGATCTCAATTTATCAGTGGTGAAGTCCAACCCGTGGAAGTTTGTCAACAAGTTCTTACCTTGCACTTCATCAACTCTCAATTTCACCTTTCTGTAAGAGTGGTCCTCTGAACCTTGCAAGTCTGCCAAGCAAAATTCAAAAACACGACCCTTCAAACCGTCAGAAGCGTTTTTCAAACCAGTGGACTTGTTGATCAAGGTCTTACCGGCATTTCTGTTTTCAAAGGTTGTTGGGGCTTTGATATCGTACCATTCTTTTTTCGTGAAAGGGTCGACGACCTTTTTTTTCATACCTTTCTTGCCTTTCGACAATCTCTTATTCTTTCCGACAGCCATTTTGAAATTAATGCGAAAGAAGCATTGTCCCGTCTGGCGTTGCAAAAGTTTTCATATAACTGCGCGTACTCAGGTCTCAAACATCCGAGGGCTCATCACATGATGCCATACTTCCGAGGGAAAGAATGATTTCAGCCCTAATCACGTGTAACTTGCTAGGGTTAGGAAAGAATGAAAAAGAAAAAAAAAACATGATTGTTGTTGATCGAATGAGATTAAAATGAATTTGGCAGCATATACTTTGTGGGATGCTTCCGGTTATGATAGCTACAAGAAGATGAATTAATTTCGATAGAACCGTTTATTCGACAAACATTTGTCCTAGTGATATTTACAAAACTGAAAACCTTTGACTCCGTAGTCAAAGGCGCTATAGAACTGAAATTTTGAAGCTAACCAAGTCTTTCTTGGACTATTTGTAGCTAAAATGAGCATTGTGCAATTATTGGTTTTCTGGGCGCAATTTTCTGACCTCCTTACCGACTTTCCAGATCTCCATGTTTCTGATGGTGACCAATTCTTCCTCGAACTTCTCTCTGTAGTCAGGGGCAGAGTTGAACTCCAAAGATCTCTTGGTCTCGGAACCGTTCTTGACAGACTCGTACAAGTCCTCGAAAACTGGCTTCAAAGCGTCCTTGAATCTTGGGTACCAGTCCAAAGCACCTCTTCTGGCAGTGGTGGAGCAGGCATCGTACATGTAGTCCATACCGTACTTACCGACCAATGGGTACAAAGATTGAGTGGCCTCCTCAACAGTCTCGTTGAAAGCCTCAGATGGGGTGTGACCGTTCTCTCTCAAGACCTCGTATTGAGCCAAGAACATACCATGGATACCACCCATCAAGCAACCTCTCTCACCATACAAGTCAGAGTTAACCTCTCTCTCGAAAGTAGTTTGGTAAACGTAACCAGAGCCGATAGCAATAGCCAAAGCGATGGCCTTCTCCTCAGCCTTACCGGTGACATCGTTCCAGACGGCGTAAGAAGAGTTGATACCTCTGCCCTCCAAGAACAAGGATCTGACAGTTCTACCAGAACCCTTTGGAGCGGCCAAAATAACATCAACGTTAGCTGGGGTCTCAACCTTGGTCAAGTCCTTGAAAACAGGAGAGAAACCGTGGGAGAAGTACAAAGTCTTACCCTCGGTAATCAAAGGCTTGATGTCAGCCCAAGTCTCCGATTGAGCTGCGTCGGACAACAAGTTCATGATGTAAGTACCCTTGCCGATGGCCTCGTGGACATCAAACAAGTTCTCACCTGGAACCCAGCCATCCTCAATGGCGGCTTTCCAAGAGGCACCGTCTTTTCTGACACCGATGATAACGTTCAATCCGTTGTCTCTCAAGTTCAAACCTTGACCGTAACCTTGAGAACCGTAACCGATCAAAGCCAAGGTGTCATCCTTGAAGTACTCGTGCAACTTCTCTCTTGGCCAGTCAGCACGCTCGTGGACGGTCTCTTGCATTCCACCGAAGTTGATAGACTTGACACCACGAACAGCCATTGGGGCAGCGGACTTGGTCATTCTTGGAACTTGCTTGGTGGCCAAGGCACTGAGAGCTCTCTTGGCAGCAATGTTCTTAGCGGCATTGGAAGAAGCCTGACGAGCGAGGCGAAGGGTAGCGTTTCTGAAAGACATTTTGGGAATATGTGTGTGATGAAAAAGAATAGCTAAGCTTAATTTTTTGCAGCGACCCAGGGGCAGTTTATATATCGCGGCGGTCGGAAGTCGTGGTTGTGAAAAAAAAAGTTCGAGAACGACAGCGGTACAGGTTGACCGCGCTTCGCCGATGCAGGCCCGGAAACGGAGGTTACGGCCACTTGCGTAAAAAGCAAGCAATGTGAGGCATTGATTGTCGTTTAAGTCTTGGTTTTGTCCCCCTAATAATTTGAAGAAGTGATCAATTACTATAGGGAATACCTTGCAGCTTTTTTTTTTCAAAGAAAATCATTTAAAATAATTACAATTTCCTTGTCTTTGCAATATCAAATCCACCATTTGGGTGTGACTCAACCATGCAAAAGTGATGATACGCAGTGCCTGCACAAAGATTAGGCCCGGTGATTGCCTTATTAGCACCAAGTTACTCGCCTGTGGTGGTATAATCAATTTTAAAATTAAATCAAATTGATTTTGGATAATAGAGATCTCAGAATTCTTTCTAGTAATCTATTAAATCTAATTCCCTAATAGTCAGTTAAGAAATTTCGTTGGGGAGTTCAGATGTAATGGCCTTAATTATGACTCGTGCTTGCGGGCGCAGTTGCGGATGAGCGGCACATCTTCTCAACATATCGTGTCCCCGCACAGATCAGATTCTCGCCCAATAATCTTTTCGCGAATACCGCGCCGGTAACGGCAGCAGTATCCTGATCGATAGGCTGAAGATAAAGACGAGTCCAAAGGAAGGGAAAAGAGAGGGTTGTCATTTTCGAGTTGCGGTTGACCGGCTCAACTGCACATTACGGTTTGAAAGGTATTCGAGCCCTTCGTGATTTATTATTATAACTACCAGTAGACTTCATTGTTAATTTGACCTCAAAAATATTTCCGGATGATACATAGTTAGTATGACTAATGTTGATCAATGATGTAGTATGACATGTATAATCCATCTTCGTTCGTACAGCTTTGTGTGTCCTGAGATTTCCGGTGGGACCAATAGATTATTGTACTGAAATCTCCAATGGCTAGAGAAGCTCTTTATGTGTTCTTCCTTCAATATTGATGGCAAACAGTTACCGTGCCTAAACGGCTTACCGTGAGTGATTATGTAGCGCTAGATTTAACGTTTTTCTTGAAAACCAGAAATTCTCCAAGATTTCAAATGGCACATTATAAATATGGTAGCCAAGTCTTCCCACAGAAAAAAAAAAATACACACAGGTTTTGCATTGCTGTCTTATTCATTCAATATGAAATGTACTTAATGAGATTTGAAAAAGTAGATGTCGTTTATGACCCGGTGAAAGACAATTGCATAGCGGCCAATTGTTAGCAGGAGAGCACCCCAGGACTCAAAGACTCATCCAGCAGTTAGTGAATTTTTTGGTCCTCCTTGTAAAAACAAAAGTTCGTCTAGAGCGATTGTTTATGTTACCAATATCAGGAGCATCTCGGAAAGACCCCAATTGAAGAGCAAATGGAGTCTTTGTTATAAAAGTCAATAGTCAGACCAGCTGAGCCCCTCGCTTATGATTTCAACATTTTTTTTCATGATTTGAATTGCACCTGTCGAAGTTTTGCCACCCAAACCAGACCTCTTACTGAAATCAAGGGTCTTAGATTCGCGAAAGCTCAAGCTGGTCAAGAGCTTGCTCATGTCTTCATCATTCAAATCATCATCTAAATCATACCACGATTTGGGTTGATATGATGACTCAGTCAAGGATGGAACTGGAATACTGCTAACTTTGCTTTTATTCGTGAGTCTTGAATCCAAAATTTCAGTATCTTCAGTGAAGAAAGATCCAAAAGAAGTCCTTTCCTCTTTTTTTGAATTGAAAGATTCTTCTCCTAACAGTTTATGGCTATCTTGCCTATTCTCAGTGAAGTCATCCATATCAAAGAATGATTCTTGTGTTGCAAGTTGTGAATTGTAACCAGCATCTTCAGGGTCCTGACTTTGGGTGAGAAAATTGTCTTCTTCCCAAACAGTAAAACCAGATTTCCAATGCTTTTCTAAATCGACAATGAATTTGTCCAAGTTTCTCAGTCTTATTTTCGTATTGAAACTTTCTGTGTCATCTTCTAATCCCCCCACTTTGAGGACATTCATGAAAATATGAAAACAATTCTCGTTCATGTCTGGGTAAATATCGTACAAAACTTCAGGTTTGCTGAATAGGACGAAATTCTTGAAGTTTGTATCCCATTTCAATGACTTCTCAACATGTGAGGGGTTATTTTCGGTGGCCTGAAGATGACCTACATGATCACCACAGTTGGGACTCATCGCTTTGAATGGACTTTTTCCGAAAATAGCGGTCAAAATGGTAACACCAAAAGACCATAGATCGGCAGCTTTACAATCATAAGATTCAGCATTTTCATTTGACATTGGGTTCCCTGGAGGAGTAAAAATACACTCTGGGGCCATATATTTCTCCGTGCCAACATTAAAGATAGAGCTATGAGATTCAAGAGTCGATAACCCCCAATCGCAAATCTTGACTCTTCCAGACTCTGTAAAAAGAATATTCTCGGGTTTCAAGTCGCGGTGGGAAATCCCAAGAGAGTGGGCATATTTAAGGCCCGAGTACATTTCTTTTGATATGTTCCAAATATCAATAGCATGAAGAGGAATGTTCGAAGAATGAATCATGTCATACAAATCACCCCGAGCACAGTACTCCAAAACTAAGATAACAAATTCCTCGGTTTCAAAGTGGTCGAGTAGTTGACAGATATTGGCATTTCCTCCTCCGAGTAAGCTCAATATTTGAATCTCATGCCGTGCCATTTTCCCAACATCAGGGGCTTTGTACATTGCTTTGATGGCAACTTTAGTGTTAGAAGCGACATCACGTGCGAGCGTCACCTTTCCGAAAGCACCCTTTTGAATAGCACCCAAGTGTGAGTATTTTCCCTTGAGAAAAATTTGTCCATTCTCATACAAATTATACTCCGAATGATTAAGGAATTTTGCATTGCCTGCAATAGCATCTTCCGAGACGGGTGAAGAATGAAAAATGGTGGGCGCAGGGACAGATGCGTTCATTCTTCAATCTTCTTAATTCTTTTTTATCAGTTACTAGCCTAATTTTGCACTCTAATTTTGCACTTCAAAGACCAGGTTTCTATCAATCAAGATCAAATTTGGATGCTCAATTATTTTGGGAGACCGATGATAGCAAAAAACTGTTTCAGGGTGGATACTTTCTTGCGACAGCCGGGAAAATTCCGCTATATTTGGATTATTACCAAAAAGGAAAATTTTTGGAGCAATTTTTTAAATGTCTTGGATGTATTTGAAGGAATTTCTCTGAGCGAGGCGGAGGAGGAAGAGATCAGGTATCTATCTAGACGCGAGCTTTCTTCGGTCTTATCTAATGCGTCATACAGTAGGAGCGAGTCGAAAGACCAGACGGAAGAAATATCACGTGATACCAGCCACAATCGCCGTGTGCGCAGTTTGCGTGGCATGTTTTTGCTCCTTCTCTTGATTATTGTACTGTATCGCAGGCCACAGTTTTTACATTTCTCAATGATTCGTGCCACACAAATTATAAAAGATATCAAAGTAAGCCATATTAATTTACCAGTTCCATTCCGCTTATAGCATTGGATAAGTTCGTTTAATCTGTTCATACTGTTTTGCCGTGACTTTTATGTATGCGTAAATCTGAAACTCAATCATGAAAAATACGCCAAATATTGATTCAATTTTACAAAAGTTTACTACCATAATCATGAGCAGATATAAAGTGGCTTTTTATTTGTGGAAATACAGCACAAATTTAACATTAACCTTAACATTTTCTCTTTTCTTTTAAAAGGGAAAATACAACATTGCTTTTATATTATTATTACTGTTATTATTATATTAAGAGTTCAAGATTAGTTACTGTAAATAGTTTCTTCTTCAAGTAATTTTGTATCGCGCAAGCAAAAAGAAGAGCTGCAGTCTCTTTTTGGTGTGTATCAAGTTCCCCACAAAGTTTTCGCTTGCAGCAAAAAGGGCGCGAAGAAATTTCCTAAAAAAGAAAAGGAAGTTTCGAGTACCTGTCATGCAAAAACCGGAGACAAGACGGGTATTTTGCCTATCTGAGTTATGCAAGGAAAATTCTTCGATGGCTTTACTACAACACTTGAATGATGAATTAGCGATTTATATAATACCCCTCGCCTCAATAGGCAACAATGATCTGGATTTTTGAGTTTCAAAATTTTCCATCAGGCCAATATACTTTTTTCTCTTTAATTTTGATTTGTGACCTGAAAACACCTCTTGACCAGCGATAGTTTCAATTTGAACAAGTGAAAGACAGAGTCAAAACTCTACTGTGTAACACTGAGAAAAAAAATCTTAAAAGGTCTTCGAGACAAAGAGAACACTTAAGGTTTGTTGTGTACTTGTGATCGGCATGAAAGATTCTCTTTCCCCGAATCCCAAAAAACATAATTTTGTTTCCAGCAAATTACGTCCAATCTCTTCAAATATTTCAGATACGACTGGCACTTTTGTCGAAGTTGCCTCTGATGGAATTTCACCAAAGAGCATAGAATCAGAGGAGCTGAAATACTTTTGTGAGAAGGAAATATTACAAAATAGTCCTGAAAATAACAAAGAAGCATTTAAGAGCTCGCACACGATGAGAACTAAACTGCTTGTGGATTTAGAACTGGGGAAATCTAAGGAGAAAAGAGAAAAGAGAGCTTTTGGCTTTATTTTTGGCAAGCTGGTGCCACCTATACCATTGGAAGAGGACAGAAGGCCATATCCATGGCTTCTGGTCAATATCTTTAGTCAAATGATTTTTTTTTGGATTTGGCCTATCTTGAAAAAAGGATATAAGCGCACTTTACTACCAGATGATTTGTGGTATTTGCCCAAGAGTCTCAGCGTAGAGGAAATGCATTTGAAATACAGGAACAATTTGGAATTTATTTTGGAACAACATTTCTTGAGAGCGCTGGAGGAAAAACCGAGCAAAAGAGAAAAAGAAAAAGTGGAATGGCCCGTGTATGCAATCCCATACGCTCTTTTTCTTACCTTCAAAACATCATACACTTTATCATGCATTTTCTTGGCAGGCTCTTTCACTTGTCAGGCATGTGCCCCGTTGATTACAAAAAAGTTGATTATTTACGTTGAATATTCATACTATGGAATAGATACCCACAGTGAAAGTATTGGATATACAATTGGTGCCGGGTTTCTCATTCTTATCAATGGTTTACTTATCAATCATTTTTTTCATAACGCCATGGTAACGGGTGCTGCTGCGAAGCTGATTTTGACGAAAGAACTTCTTCTTAAAAGCTTTAATTTGCTGGCCAAGTCGAAGCATAAATTCAATTCGGGGCACATTACCTCTTTGATGGCTACAGATCTTCTGCGAATTGACTTGGCAATTGGATTCCAACCTTTAGTTCTCTGCTTTCCAATTCCAGTGACAATAGCCATTGCCTTATTGTTACTGAACGCCGGCGTTATGTCCCTCGCCGGAATAGGGTTATTTATCTTGTCTCTTATTGTTTGTGTCTTTTTAACATCAAAATTATTCTTTACGAGGGAAACTATCGTGAAATATACTGATGAGAGGGTTAGCTTGATGCGCGAAGTGCTTAGCAATTTGAAAATAATTAAGTACTATGCATGGGAATCCGCATATAAAAGGCGTATTACTGATGTTAGGAAGAAAGAGATGCATCATTTGTTCACCATGACTGCGCTAAGAAACTCAATTACTGCTTACGCTGTGACCCTACCCACGCTTACATCAATGGTGTCTTTTGTTACAATGTGGGCGACGAACTCAATGAAATCACCTAGTGACGTATTTTCATCCTTGTCTCTATTTGCAATTTTGGCACAAGCCATAATGCTTTTGCCAATCGCTTTGGCAACGGGCGCAGATGCGGCCATCGGATTCAGAAGATGCAAAGAGTATTTAGAAGCTGAAGAGGTAGAGAGATTGGTTAAGTTACAATCAAATGCAACAAAAATCAATGTTGATAGAGAAGAGGTACATGGGTCTCATGCCGGTACTACAATACCGGCGAATAATGTGCATGGGGAGATTGCAGATATCGAGATATCCAACGCCAACTTTGAATGGGAAAGAGCATGTGACTTAACCGAAGGAGATGGTTCTTTGTCGCAAGAAGCTGAGAGTAATTTAACCCTGAATTATCGGACTGATTCATATTCAGGAAAAAATGATTTGCCAAACTTTGGTCATGACTTACAGGACGCAAATCCTGAGATTCAAGCTTTGAGAGTCAGCACATTCCAGGGCCTTTGCAATATAAATTTATCAATTAAACCCGGAGAGTTTGTGGTCATAACGGGTATGATTGGCTCTGGAAAATCCTCTTTGCTCAATGCTCTTGCAGGGTTTATGAAGTTAACCAACCCTGATGAAGCACTTTTTGAAATAAATGCTGACATTCTTCTTTGTGGTACACCATGGATACAAAATGCAACCGTCCGGGACAATATTACCTTTGGAAAGAATTTCGATAGGGTTTATTATGAGGAAACTTTGAAAGCATGCTGTTTGGATGAAGATCTTGATGAACTCAGCCACAGAGATCTCACTGAAATCGGCGAAAAAGGTGTTACTCTCTCGGGTGGCCAGAAAGCCAGAGTCAATTTGGCTCGAGCAGTGTACAACAAAGCTAGTATTTTGTTGTTTGACGATGTACTTTCAGCGGTTGATTCTCGAGTAGGAAAGCATATAACGAACCACTTGTTTAATGGGCTCTTGAAAAAACACACGAGGGTATTAGCTACACACCAGCTTTCTTTGGTTCTGAGTGCGGACAAAATTGTATTTTTAAATGGTGATGGATCAATAGATGTTGGAACAACCTCAGAGCTTCTTCAAAGAAACAATGGTTTTCGGAAATTATTTGAATATAGCGATGAGGCAACAAAAAAACCAGAAAGCAGCAAAGGAAGCGCGGTAACAAGTCAATGCAATTCTGAAATGTTTGATCCAAGGCCGCTGGCGGAGTTTGAAGGTGAAAAGTACACAATTTCGAATTTCAGGTATGTTTCAGACCAAGGAAAGAAAATTTTTATGAAGGACCTTCCAGAGGATCTGTTCGGCAAGACTATCCAGGATGAAGATGTATCTGTAAACGCCGTTTCTTGGAATGTGTACAAAAATTATATTCAGTTGGGTCAGGGAAAAATTGGTGTCTTGGCGGTACCAATTTTCCTTGTATTTGTTGCCCTTTCAACGTTCTGCCAGCTATTCACAAACACATGGCTATCTTTTTGGATGGAAAAGAGGTTTCATAATGTAACAGATAGATTTTATGTCACAATTTATGTGATTCTTGCCATTATGACGTTGTGCTTCACGGCGGCCCAATTTACAATGTTGGCATACTTCAATAACAAGGCTGCACAGAGATTAAACGTTAAGGCCACGGAGAGAGTTCTACATGTACCTATGAGTTTCATGGACACCAATCCATTGGGAAGGGTACTCAACCGCTTTACGAAAGATACAGATTCTTTGGACAACGTGCTCGGAGAACAATTGATATTGTTCGTTTTTCCACTAGCGACAATTATTGGAATCATTGTTTTGTGTATTTGTTATTTGCCGTGGTTTGCTATTGCTGTACCATTTTTGGTAGCTGCTTTTGTTTTCTTCACGGGAGTGTATTCCGCCGCATCTCGTGAAATAAAACGTATAGAAGCTGTACAAAGATCGGTCGTGTATAATAATTTTAACGAGACTTTGCATGGTATGCCTACTATCCAAGCATACAGAAGTGAAATGACTTTTATCAAGAAAAATGATTATTTATTGAACAGAATGAATGAGGCATATTTTCTTTCTATTGCTACTCAGAGATGGTTGTGTGTGCACTTGGACGCAATTGCGGCGGTTTTTGCGCTCATTGTTTCGTTGTTATGCGTGACAAATCAGTTTGGTATCTCTGCTTCATCTACTGGGCTTTTATTAAACTATGTTATTCAAATTGTCGGTTTACTATCATTGACAGTACGTGCGATGACTCAAGTTGAGACAGAAATGAACAGCGTAGAGAGACTTCATTCATACGCTTTCGAGTTACCTCAGGAAGCCTCACATCAAAGAGTTGAGTCCAGACCTCCAAAAGCTTGGCCTATTGCAGGTTACATCCAATTTTGTGATGTGTCTTTGCGTTACAGACCCGAACTACCACTTGTTCTAAAGAATTTGACTTTTGGTGTATACCCTGGTGAGAGGGTTGGTATATGCGGGCGCACAGGTGCTGGTAAATCATCAGTAATGTCAGCCATTTATCGCCTTAACGAATTAGATGATGGAAAGATTACGATTGATGGCATTGACATAAATCAATTGGGGTTGCGCGATTTAAGAGCTAAAATGCTGATAATTCCTCAAGATCCGGTGCTTTTTCGAGGTACTATCCGAACAAATTTGGATCCCTTCCAACAGTATCATGATAATGTTCTTTGGGACTCCCTCCGGCGTTCTGGTCTTTTAGACGGCGGGGTCCTATCGGGACCGCATAATTTTGACCCAATAGATCTTAAGACAGGAAAAAATCATCGTCACAAGTTTCATTTAGATCAAGTTGTTGACGATGATGGATCAAATTTTTCTCTTGGGGAGAAGCAACTTATAGCTTTGGCGAGATCCTTGGTTAGGGACTCGAAGATCATGATTTTGGATGAGGCGACTTCTTCTGTGGACTATGAAACAGATGCAAAGATACAGAAAACAATCGCCACGGAGTTCAGTAGAAAAACTACATTATGCATTGCTCACAGATTAAGGACAATTTTAAACTACGACCGAATCTTGGTTATTGATGACGGTCGGATTGTGGAAAAGGGGGTACCCTTGACATTGTTTAAACAGAATGGGTTGTTTAGGATCATGTGCGACAAAGCACAAATTACCGCTGAGGATTTTGAGAAAGCTCCGATTCACCATATCACTTAGCAAATATTTTAAGTATTTATTCTATCACTAGCCTTACAAAAGATATCTTTGTAGATTGGGGTCTAGATTTTTCTTTTTAAAAAAAAATGGATTAAAATGCTAAAGATTGTGAGCTATGTAAAAAAGAAGATAAGCATTTGTATTCTTTATCTCTTCATGAGATGTAATGGTGATAATGCTATCATCGAATTTAAGCCATTGGCCTGAGGCATTCTTGACGTACGTCACATAATGGCCTGTATTGACCAGCCCCGTGTGATTAACCATAGCGAAGAGCTCATATACCTTGCATTCATCGACAGCTTCCTCATCCGCATCAACATGCTCCGTTGTATACTTTGTCAAGTTCAAGAAAAGTGGAACCTCAACGCGAGCTTCGATTTTTGACGAAGTATCATTTGCAAAGTTATGTTTGAATCTCTTCAATTGAAAAGATAGGACAGGCGGTACCGCCTTTACCCGAAGAGTACGATGGGCACTTGCTTCACTACGGCAAGAGCGACATCTATATTTGACATCTAGAAGCTCTCTCCGTGTAAATTGGTCGAGACAATCGTACAAAGTTGGATGGGCCTTCTTGTCGTTAATTTCAAGAGACAAGTCGACAAAAGGGTCAACCGTCTTTGTAATCAGTTCACAAGCACCGCAAGTTACAGAACTTTCCAATTCTCCCAGAAATATCGAGTGCATCACACATTTACACTTCCCTGAATAATTTTCATTTTTAGATGCAATTCGTTCGAAATCATTATGGAACTCGTTGAGTAAGAACTGCCAAAATTCATGAGCATCTTGTTCCAGAAATCCTGCGAGCAGTCTTTGCTTATACCATGCTGTTGTGAGTAAGTTCGTGATACCGTAACCCTCTGAACCTGAAGAGGTGAAAAACTCTTTAAAAGTAGAATCTATCAGACAGGTTACACATGCCGAGAACTCGTCTATTTGATCGTCGCCCTCTGAATAATGAGGCTGGGAATCACAATTAAAGAAATGGTCGTCATTATGGAAAAAGTGATAACGTACTAACGGATTGTGAATTATGGTTTGTAGAATACAGCTCATAAAACAGGTGGACCCAAGGTTTACTATACCCTTGAGTCCCAGTACTGCTTGGGAAGATGGTTTGATGTAGCCCTCAACGTCACCTTCAGGATCTATATCTAGAGATGAAGGAGGTTCTTGCGAAAGAACAGAGGTGAGTCTAATCTGATCAAGATCATGGTGATTTGTGTAGTCATGACAGTGAAAGCAAAAAAGCAAACCATTACTTGAGTCAATAGCGAACATGTGATTTTGTGACTTAGCATGTATTTTTGCGTGCCTGTGGTAGCAGCCGATATGAGGGCATTGCAAACAGATAAATGCATGGTAAAAGTTTTGTTTTTCACATGTAGAGCACTTGAGAACTTTCCCCTTGAAGTCAGCGAGTTTTTCAGAAGAGATTCGTTCGCCGTCTTTCTTTGCTGTATAAATAGACTTCTTGGCAAGTACATTATTATTGGCAACAACAATAGCAATGGCTTGTTGATAGGTAGATTTAACTGTAGATTTTGCTTTGGAACCAAACACCGTTTTTAGGTGAGAGCATGTTTTTATGCTATGAAAATTATCAATTGGATAAGCTTCAGGGTCATTTGATCTGATACGCTGATCTAACATCATAGAGCGCTTTTCGTCGGGACTGTCAGATTTAACCTGCGATGAAGGCGCCATAATGATTCAGCAGTTCTATAAAAAATCCAAGATTCTTTTTTCAGATTCTCTTGTTCTAAAGGATGTTGGCCGGGTTTGTAAGGGTGTGCGGTTAGACTAAGGACTGAAGAGCGCAGATCTAAGGGGGCGATGTGATCTTGTTTCTGTTTTTCAGAAATTTAAACAAGGTAGAACAATTGAAGTAGCCCCCAGTCTATGTGTATGAAAGATAAAATGTACCGGGAATGACAGTAATCAAGAAACTTCCAAGCCGAGAACTGTTTTGACGCGATCATAGTCTGGGGAGTGCGCAACTGAAGGTCACCTGCGTGCTTGGTGATGGTCCAACGATTTTTGATATGTTGTACGTTCTGAAGATGCTTGAATCTGATGACAACTTGTTTTTTTTTTTTTTGTTTATTATTATCGCTATTTTTGTTTTTATTTTGGGAGCAACTTGCGTATTTATCTCAAGAACAAAACACGTAGTTTATACCACAGGAACTAAATACATTGGAGAACTATGGAGTGAAACTGGATATTTCAATTTTTTAGCGATTTGCTATGAAATGTTTCCGAGATTTTACATCAACTCAGAGTGAGAGAGAAAATTTACATGTACGAAATCTTATTTTTGGCGCAATCAATATCGATGAAAGTTCAGCTCACCTAATCGTAGAAGTCGAAGTCATCACCGTCATCCGTGTCTCTGATTGATTTTTTCACGAACCTCAATCTTCTTGACTCCTCCAAATCCTCATCCTGTTGATTAGCTTCAAGCCTCTCATCTGAAGGCTTCACTGCATCAATATCCACAAGGATTTTCTCCAAATCAGCGATCTTGCAATCACTTCCACCCAACTGAGTTAGGGTCACGAACTGTTTCACAATGTTCGTTTTATGGTAAATTATGATAGTGGGACAGTTCAGTTCGGGGTAATTTTCAACGCAGCGGTTTGCCGGTATCTCAGCGAATTTTATCTCGGGGAATTTTCTAGCCAAAGAAATCGTGAGCGATCCTAAGAGACGGCTATGAACTTGCAGCTGTAGCGACATATGTACAAAGACAAAGATATCTTCGGATGCTTTTGTTACTTCTTCCTCGTATTCCGGCTTAGTGATATGACAAACTGTCCCAAACTTTGCCCGTTTTTGTAAGCTTTGAAGTTCTTGAAACCTTTTAAGTTTATACTCCTCTAGAAAGTCCTCATCTTCATCATCTTCTAGTTCATTTAGCTCAGCTCCTGTCTTGTTTTCAAGTCTATTTTCATGTTGTCTGCGAACAGCCTCTTCTAATGCTTGCTCAAGCTCCTCAGTTGGGGATTTTGGTCTCTCTGGGATGATACCGTGAGCTCGGAGGATGTCATTCCACTCTGTATCCTCGGTTGGATTGACTTCAACGGGCACTTTAATATCATTCATGCTCATTATATGAATAGTTGGAATTTATCACTTTACTGCTATCGGTCAATGCGGATGGGAAAATGATGTGGAAAACTTAGCACGAATATCAACGGAATCGAAATGATGTAGAATATCGATTCGCGCTCGGTGCCGAAAAACGTACCCATATTTTGAAAGTGCGGAATGTAGGCTAATAAACGAACGTCATTCGGCAATTATTGCCATGATAAGATTACTTTTTTATGTGTTATTCTTCAAAATGCAGCCATTTACTTGATTAATTATATGAAAATTCATAATGGAACACCCCTGATCATTTGCTCCTTGATGAGGTGAGTTCAAATAAAAGTGCAGATCAAAATACACCGATTTGTGTCAGTTTTTCTTCCTTCACCTTGGTCACTACAAAATAATGCCAAAAAAAAAAAGAATATAAAACAGAACAAACATAGCTAAGTAAGTCGAACTTAACGGTACTAGTACACCGAGAGCTGGAAATTTTATATTTTATTCTAATTAACATAAAAAATAAAAAAATGGAGATGTGTTAATTGCAACACTCTAAATCAAAAAACTAATAAAAGCAAGTAGTTTCGAACAAAATACAAACGTGTCGTTAAATAATGAAAACTGGAAAACTCTCATAGCTCTGATACCATATATATATATATATATAAAAGAAAAAAAGAAATAGGAAAAAACAAATTGGCACAAATCTTTGCTGGCCGGGGTTCAGATCCAAACGTGGCTAAATGCAGTACAGTACGTTCGCCACTCATCTCACCTAAACCTGAAAGTTATCTGTGATACCATTGACGCATTGAAAATGGTCAAATTTTATCTCAAAGTACAAGCAGAATTGAATAATGTCACGGATGTCCAGCCAGTGGACTTCGCTGAAAGCCCCTTTGAATACACTTTTCGTATCGAGTGCACTAAGTGCAGGGAAACTCACGGAAAACCTGTAACTATCAACCGATTTGAACAACATGAAATCAGTGGATCAAAGGGAGAGGCGAGCTTTGTTTTTAGATGCAAATCTTGTAAAAGTGAACATTCAGCGCAAATTACGCGTACTAATGAATCTTTGACCCAAGAGAATGCTGGTAAGTGGGTTAAGTTATTAGAAATTGACGCTCGTGGGGTCGATTTTATCGACTTTATCCCTGAAGGTAGATGGATGGCTAAAGCGGCAAACTCTTCAAGTTCTTTCGATGAGGTAGACCTTGAGGATGGCGAGTGGTATGATTACGACGATAGTAAGGGAGAAGAGGTGAGTGTGACAGATTTTAAATGGGAAATTGCTAGGCAGTAAAAGCCGCTGAAAAGATTGCCTCAGAGCTGAGACATACTGTGTCAGACTTTTTCAGTTTGATTGATAGTATGTCGGAGCCACAACTGCATTTAAAAGAAGAAGATAAAGGGACAAAAAGGCTGGGTGTATGTGGAAGTCGAGAGTATTTAAGTAGGTGATTAAATTGACATGACTTCAAACTTCTACAAATCTTCATTAAATGTTTTCATTCTGAGTTTTCATATATATATACAGATTAAAGGGACGACAGAGTCGAATTAATTTATTTGGTGGCTTTGGCCAAGTAGGTGACCAAGTCGTTTCTGTCCTTAGGCTTCTTCAAACCACCGAAAGCCATCTTGGTACCTGGGATGTACTTCTTTGGGTTCTCCAAGTAGTCGGACATAGTCTGCTCAGACCATTCAACACCCTTCTTCTTGTTGGCATCGGTGTAAGAGTAACCGGCAGCCAAACCGGATTTTCTGCCGAAGACACCGTGCAAGTTAGGGCCAACCTTGTGTGGACCGCCTTCCTCGACAGTGTGACATTGCAAACATCTAGTCTTGAAGAGGTTAGCACCCTTCTTTTCAGAACCTTTCTCGAATTTAGCTGGCATTTTAGTTGTGTTTGAATATTACGGAGAAAAAAAAAATCTCGGAAAAAATTAAGGGCTTGTCACTGGTTTATATAAACGCAACCACGCACGCCAATAAGCAGGACGATGATTATCTGGAAGAATGCCATTGGTTGTATCTTGCGACTCAAGTCACGTGTGTCGCGTAAAACAGCAAAACTTATGCTGAGATGTAAACAGACTTCGGAAAACAAGTTCCGGAGTAATAGTTTCCGATGGAATCCCGCACAAAAAATGAGCATAAAAGTCTTGTGTGTTGATTTCATTCAATTTTAAAATTTTCGTGATAAGGTACACCAAGAGCGTTACTGTTTAATTTTCATAAAGCTCGCCTGACAGTCTTTTAAAACAAGATGAGTGGCGCAAATGGTGCTTGCCGATATCTCCGTCCGGTTCGCGCCGCAACTCGGGATCAAATATGCAAAACCATTTCTGCACCCGATGGCTTGCTGCAGTGGATTCTTAAGTATGCCGGAACAAAATGAGTTTTGCATGAATATTAACTCAAAGTCTGTAATGAGCAGAAATTATCTTTAATAGAATGGTCATTGTCAAAATCTTCAAAGATATCATTCGCGAAGATAATGATTTTTGCTAACTAAATAAACAAATCTCAAATGTAATTAAAGGTTCGGGCGCTTTGCAAAACGCGTTTGGTGAATTTTGATCAAATCTTGTTTACAGACTCTTGAGGCACTTCCGCTTCTCATGAAATATTTTGAGATCTAAAATACTGTCTTCTTTACGAGCAATAATTCCAAAAAAAATTATTGTCAGATACTTCATAATGGCGTAGCTATCTTATTACTTTTAACTGTTTATCTTGATGGAGATCTCGACCTCGAAAAAGATCTCGACCTTGAAACTGACCTCGATTCGTGCCCAGAATCGGATCGTGACCTTGAAAAAGATCGTGATCTTGTGTATGATCCCTGCCGCGACCCCGACAAACTTCTAGAAAAAGACCGTGACCTGGACAGATACCGCGAATCCGTTGAATCATCATCATTCCTGTTTCTGCTCCTTTTCCGTCCCCTGGGCTCCAGTTGTAAATCATTCAAAATCAGCCTCATCTCCTGCGTCAAGATACCCAAACCAATAGCTGTGAAATAGTTTATAGAGAACATAAGATGTTCCAAGTCATGCCTCAGGATGTTCGTCCGAGGGAAGATTCCCCGTAATGATTCCTTCAATGTATCGTCACAAATTACGGAATGCACTTCTTCGACCCCTAATTCCTCTACCATTTCTTGGAACAAAAATTTGATGAAAACTCTACCAGCACTATTGGTCTCATCTTCGGTGAGGACAATAAAGCCCAAAGTCTGAGGTAACGGGAGAGTGTCCATCGCGATTAAATGGCCGAACAATTTACCAATATTTCGTAATTGCGGACCTTCATATTGGTATATCGTGTCATACTTTTCTCTGAATTGAGCGGTAAAATTTTGATTCCAGATGGGACTTAAGCGGCATATCTTTTCCCCAATCACCCCAAAGTATTTGGAATATGTTTTCTCTTGTGCACAACATTTGATTATCATATCGATGAGAACATTCTTTTCGAGCTTTTCAGATTTTGAGATTTTGAGCAATTTATGGACAGCTTCGTCAGGGGACATACTGGACATGATGGTAAGATAAATTATCTTCTGCTTTTGAATCAAATCAGAATCCGTCTTGTCCAATACCTCCAGTGTTATTAATTGCTCCAGATGTATTTCCTCTTTCTCTGGAATTATTGTGTCTTCTACAAGCTCGCTGTAAAACTTCTCGGTCTCTTCAAAATTTGGGTCAAATTGAAAATAGTTGAGATACGATTGTGGGCTAAGCTGTTGGGTCAAGTCAATTAATACAGTTTCTTTGTCATCTTGATCAACCAAGTCTAAATCTGGGTCTAATTTCAGATTCATTCCATCGCGCCGAAGCCTTAAGCATTCCATAACGCGCTTTTGGGATACTGCCAGCAATTGACCATCTTGAAGAAACAGGCGCATTCGTTCGAAAACCATATCCATAGCCAGCTTTGACGTAGAACTCAAGTATCCACCAGCCCTCTTGATGATTCGCTCAACGACCCTTATTGTATCATCGCTTTGATAATATTCTGTACATAGCTGAAGTATTTGAAGAAGAAGAATTTCGTCCACTACGCCCTGGATAGTCAATTCACAAATAAACTTAACGGTAAGATCCACAGTTTGTCTGTTATTGCAATAGTATCCTTTCTTGAAAATACAAACTAATCGGGAAAGAAGAAGTTCGCCGATATCAGGAAACTTTGAATTGATTACGCAAATCAAAGCTGCAAGTTTGGAACAGGTATTGGAATCTCTTATGGTATGGCGGATCACACTGCGGCAAAAAATTCCTCTTCCTCTCATGATATTCAAAGATAGTAATTTTGAAGACAAATCTGCAATGGGCTCATCGGAAACCTTAGAAACTAAATCCTCGATACTACTTCTTAGATCTATCCAATTTTGTCGTTGTTCATTCGCGGCATCATGTATTTTGGGGCAAGTATCTGTGTCTATTTTGGAAGAAGTCATCTAATAAACGTTAGATTATCTCACAAGATTCAATATCAGATCAGGGATAATTTTTTGTGGCCTCAAGTTAAATGAATCGTCACCACGGATTTGTTTTATCTTTGTTAGGTGCTTGACTTCATCGCCTCTGTGTGCATTACCATTTTGGCCTTCAAAGATCGCGCGAAGACCTAAAGAGGTGAAAATATTCAAGAGCATTGTAACTAAATCGACCTGAATACACATTTTAGGTCATTTTCACCCAAGCTCAAGGCCGAAGAATTTTTGGAAATGTTGGTTGTTTGGCGTCGCTTCCTATCAAATCAGCCTGAAGCGACTCAGGCCGTCTCTAATGTGAAATGGAAACTTCAACAATATGCAGAGACTGGTCAATTTCAAAAATTGAGCGTGAATGAGTTGAAAAGAAGAAACGATCGAGCGAAAAAATCAGCAACTCGCCTTTCTTATCAAGAAGGAATTTCGCCACAAAAAGTATTGATACTTTTGAAAAGTAGGTATGATAATGCTGTTATAACGGATGACCTCGGTAAGACTATAGACTTACACTCACTTTCCCCGCGAAACCTTCTGATTAATGATCCTAAACTGCTACAGCTATTCCAGGGTTTAATGCGGATCAAAAAAATTCAAAAAAGAAGCATCGACGATCGAATTGTTATGGCCCTCACGGGTGTTAATAGAAACCTGTTACTGGATTCGTATTTTGTTGCTAGTGATGTTCGTCAACTTCTTGAGCGAGATAACGACATCACTAGAGCATTGGAGGTTTGCCGCCTCGCAAGAAAGGAGGGCGCTGTGGGTCTTAATGCTATAGTTGAATGGTGTCTAAGAAGATCCAAAACTACCTTGGCGCATAAAATTTTGGTCAATGGAGGTAAATGGGGAATTCCCCTCACTCCATATACGTATGTGATATACTTTAGTGGCCTCTCAGATTGCCACGAATGGGGCCTGGTCACCTCAAGCATGGGTAGGGATGCAATGAACCGATTCAATGCATACAAGACCATTCAAAACGTTGAAACATTTAATGCCGCATTAAAATTATTGGTGAAGGACTACAGCAATGATCAAGCTTTAGCTTGGGAGTTCTTCGATACACTTGAAGCCTTGAGGATACGCCCGAACGCTCAAACGTTCACCATTTTTCTTCAAGGCTTGAAGGCTCTTTACAAAAAAAATGTTGAAAGCACACAAAAGAACTCGAATATTACGTCTAAGGAAAGAACTCAGAAACTATTTGAGTTGCAAGCAATTCTAGTTCTGAGAGCAAATATGATTTTGGAAAGAGCCATGGTTTTTGCGACACCACCCAAGCCACCATTAGAAGACGGTGATGGACCTGTAGACCCGGATGTTATGACTGAATACAAAAAGAAAATTAAAATCCCAATTTTGGATATAGACCGTCATTTTGCAGTTGCGTTTCTCCTGTGTTATTGTGATCCTTCAGCGGGTACGTCCTGGAATAATACTAACGGTTCTCATTATTGGTACCTTCAGCGGGCGATCTCTTATCTCCAGGCGTGGATGCCGGAGGTAGGCGATATGGTGAATTTCATAACCCCGACCTTGAGTAACGAGAAGGAAGGTGTTATTAGTGACGAAACTGGCAGAATATTGGAAGTGAAACCAAATCCAGAAATTGAAAGAAAGACTAATAAGAGGGTCCAAGACGCTGACGTTCCAGAAAATACCTTACCCCAAAGTATTTCACGAGTTCAATCTATGAATGACCTCAACCCATGGGTCCGATTCCCGCCACTGCCATTCAGTAATCGCCGGCACAAAGGCTTTAGCAAAGGAATAGACCGACAATTGATAGATTTTGCAAGAATTAAAAATGAGGATCTTCGACAGGAGTTTCGTCAGAGACTGGAAGAGTATCGAAGGGCTGCAGACCGTCAGAGATTTCCATGGAAAAAGAAGACATCTCTTAGAAGAGAAAATCAAGGAATCAACAAATTCTTACTCCGTATCTTCCTTGACTGCCTTTTGAGGCTCGGGCTTTACGACGAATTTTATAGAGCAATGTGGCTTTCGATTCTGAAATGGGGAGATATAAAGTTTGATCACGTGAATCTTCATGGTAGTGACCAATTGCAGGTAAGGGCTATCAGTGAGGATATGTACCCTATCGTTGAATCGTTGTCCACAGAACCAAGCGATTTGGGGTTCTATAAACTGAATGCTCAACTTGAGGTGATTGATATCGGCCTTGTTGAAGATTTTATCCACAAAATTGAGGAGCATTTTCCCCTTTCCCTGAATCCTACTGCTTTTGCCCTCGAGGTTCTTGCGGCGTTTAGTAATCGCAAAGTCAATCTGGAAAAAGGTTTGAGCCCAAGGCCCGCCACTTTCAACGCAATATTTGCCATGCTTAACAGAGATATTTACCGCTACAATGACCGAAATGTGACGATCGGCTTTCAAGAAAGCAAAAAGAAAAAGATCGCGAACAATACGGCAAAGCTGTCTATGACCTATGACCAGCTTACTCAATTTCTTGACTCTTTAGATTTGCTCGTGCGGAGCATCTTTGCAAGATTTCGTGGAAAAAGTATTGACAGTCTGTTCCTCCAGTCATTTAACAACTTGTTGCTGAGGGTTTATTCATCTACTTGGAACGACGCTCCAGAAAGCCATGCCAATGCCGTTGTCATTCACAAGAAAATTATTCGCTCCGGAATTTTGATGTACAGACCTAGTCATCTCATTGATCGGAGAGAAGAATATTCTTATTCTGATCTGATTGTCAAATCTTTAAACTTCGTACACGACAAGTTGAACGAAAGGAAAGATCTTCTGAAATGCGACATCGATTTGATGATGACCCTTCGAAAGTTGTCGCATTTTGAGAAAAGTAAAGATCAGGCGGAGTCGAAATATGAAGATCTACAGATGAGCATTTATAGACTCACCGGCACGTCTAAACCAGCAGAAGGTTCTCAGCCCATTCACTTAAAGAAAAAGTCGGATAAAGTATTGGGGAAATAAAAAATGAAAATAAGGAGAGTACCGATATTGCGCGATGTATATAGTAATTTGAAATAAGAGCGTTTCGATCAGCAGTTTGAAAAATAATGAAAGTAGAAATGTCAGTCTTTCTTTTATTAAAAAAAGAAAACAAAAAAAAAGAGAGAGAGAGAGAGAAAAAAATCGAAAGTTTATACCATTAAAATCAAAAAATTTTGAACATCTGAAAATTTCGTCGATAAAATCAACAAAGGTTTCTTTCTATATCAACTACCGCCTCGTCAAGTATTTGACACAACATCCTGCATCATAGTTAATCACCAAGAGAAAATAGACCGCAGATAAACATCCCCACCTTTCATCTCCATGACCAGATCACTCTTTGTTATAGCCCAGCCCTTGTTGTATAATTACGAAGCATTTTTTGAAATTGCCGTTTCAAAGATCCCCCTTTCCCTGAAATGTGTGGATGTACTCATCACTTCTATTGTTGATAATTCTTCTCAGTTAAACATAATCCTCCTGTCTTCATATACACAAATAAGAAAACACTTGTTGAATGCGGGATTCGCATATGATTTTGATATCAACGTTTACGTGAATAGAATTACGAATGTATATCGCGATTATCGGGTCTTTCACGTCAAACATGAAAGTATTCCAGCCTTCTTGAAGGAGCTCTACCAAATACCTGTACAGGTGGATCTCCCTCATAGTCTTATGGAGATAAACAACACTACGTCATCGGTTAGACATCACTCAGTTGACACTGTAGCTGTTGGAGGTACATTCGATCATTTACATGATGGTCACAAAATCTTGTTGCTGATGGCAGCTTTTGCAGCCCAAAGCAGGCTAATAATTGGTGTCACCGGTCCTGAGCTCCTCAAAAATAAGAAATATGCATCAGTAATCGAGTCTCTAGGTTTACGTATCAAAAAAACTTGCGATTTTCTTCGGAGTATTTTACAGCATGGCCAAAGGTACGAAGTGTATCAGATCAATGATGTTTGTGGTCCGACCGGTTTCATTTCGGACATTGATTTGTTGGTTATAAGTGAAGAAACCATCAAAGGGGCCAGCTTTGTGAATTCCTACCGCGTAGACTCGGGGTTCTTACCGTTGAAAATTATTTGTGTTGATGTGATAGGCGGAAATGGGAATCTGGAGGACAATTGGAGTGGGAAACTCAGCTCTACTGATATCCGCAAGCTTGAATTTGAAAAGCTTAATTAGCAACCGTGACGAACATAAATATGTATCAAATTAACATGTTTTTTTTTTATATGTATAAATCGTATATAAAACAGCCCTAGGTTCTGGGAAGTTCGTGTTCCATCAGTCCTCACCCAATAGATATACCCTTATCGAGGGGATTTGCTCTCTTCGGATTACGGTCACGATGATCCAAAGCAAGGGAAACATGAGAGTCAAATTTTGATATCTCTTCAAGTAAATTAAACCCAGGCTTCTCGACATCAAGATATCTTCCTTTATCGTTTAAATCTGCCAATGCAAGCCGAACTTTCTCAAAAGCTGGAATCCCAAGGCCAAGCTTTTTGCGTAATCTTTCCTTGGTTTCCTCGATTGATTCCTCAGGGAAGACAGCAAATACGAATGGTATGCTATGTGTATAACTCGTCGACTTCTGAAAATGGAAAACGGGAATGATGTTCAACAGTTTGGAAAACCGCTGAGCCTTTTGAAACTCTTCTCTGATCACTGGATCCACAATCTCACGCCCATCGGCGGTCTCGGGTTCAATATACCTTTTGAACATATCATGGCTCACGAGGATTTCAACCTCTGCTGGAAAATAACCGCAATATATTTCAAAGTCATCACTGATTCCATCGATTGACCTGTCAAACTTAATGAGATCAACATACTTGTTATCTTGTCCAGCCCAAACCAATAAACCGCTCAATTTCTCCTTTGGCAAGTCAAGTTTCTGTATCAATTTTTTAATCAAAACAATAATTGGGCTCGTCTTGGGTACCAACAAGTCGAACAAATGATCTTGATATATGCTGTCGAGCCAATGAATTTTTATGGCTTTCATGTTCTCGTACTCCTTTAAAGTAATGTTAAGAATCTCATACTCAAATTTTGATACCGATGACACAGCTACCTGCCTCGTAAATATTTGAGAGAGTGACATATTCGAAGATAAAGGAAGCCTTGCTCCACTGTTATTGATAAGGAAGAGCCGCAAGTATTCTGGTTTCACACCCTCACCAATTCCGCGCGCTATACTTGTAGCAAGCTCGTGGTATGAATAAGTTGTAGATACCCATAGATCGAAAGACTTACTCAATTCTTTCGCGAGTTTAAGCTCTCTTCCCTCCGCTGAATTAGTGTTCAATTCATCTTCGTCTTTTGAATTAACTCCATCGGCTACGAAGTCGCTATCCTCCTCATCCTCACTGACAGAGCAGGGTTTGACTTGAATATGAAGCCTCGTCAACATAAACTTGTAAAAGTTTTGTAAAGTACCTAGATTGTGCTCCGGCACAAATGATGAGATGTTTGCTAACTGGACTGACAAAATATCACCTGTGCCTAATTCACACTTTTCCAAAGTGAGGCTAGGATCGATCAGGTCGATCTTCAAGCGCGAAACCTCTTCATAATATTCCAAGGGGGTATCTTGATCAAACCCAAGAAGTGTATTGACATATCTCGTCAACAGAGACACAGTCAGATTCTTGCTGACATCAATAAATGTAAGACCTCTAAGGGTATCCGAAACTGGGTCGAAGTATTTCAAAAACAAAGTTATGGGAATCTCGATTTTTGTATGCGTGAGCTCCGAATGGTTGCTGATAATCTTTGTCGAGACAGTATCAAAGTTAAATGTCTCAGGCGCGATTGCTGTTTCCTCTATATCAATTTGTCTCAATTCCTTCCTCTTTTCCCGAACGAAAAATGCGAACTCATCATACTTTCTACGGAAACACTTGTTATAGACCAGATTAACTGTCTCATGAAGAAATTCCTCTGAAATTTCGGCATCGGGTCTATTGGTCTTATTGTTCCGCTGCTTCATAATCATCAAAGAAAAAGGGTAGGACGCAACCTCAAAATCATGTTCCTCTGGGAGAGGCTTCAACAAATCATCATCGCAATCAATGATAAGATCTTCAGGAACTCTTTCATATCCGAGCTTTTGGGCAACAAGTTTGTATACAGTAGAAAATTTTGCATCTTTCCTCACTTTTATCGTTATTGGATAAGCTCTGGGGTCAAAAACTTCAGGGTCAAACTCCTTAGGCTTTGTTGGATCAGGACAAATGTCAAAACCGTTAAAGTAAGTGAAGTTGTCAACTGTCACTATTTTTACATGCAAATAGTATAATGCATCCCGCTTTGACTTTTCTAATCTTGCAAATTCCTCCCTTTCTCTTTCAATCTGGCCAGAAACATGCTCGGGAACGGTCACTAAAGATTGTGGCAAAATGGAACTCAAATCAGTCTCGCGATAATAAACCAACATATAGGCCGACGTTGCTTTTCTAATCAAGTACTCATTTTGTTCCATTCTAGAAAGCAGTCGCACCTGCTGTGGCGATAAATCAGCGGCGCCAAAATTTTCTTTAAATACTTGAGTTGGAGTCACCTTCCAGACCTTGTCATCATCAAAGCGCAACCAAGTACTAGTGGAACCCTCCGGCTTGATCATCGCATAGTAATGGCCATTTGAGATACTTCCTTGGTGAACAAGAACCCCGTGGAGCTTATAATTCCAGTTCTGGTTTTTAATCTCGTCATCTAATTCATCGTCGAGATAAGGACGGAGGTCTATTTGATCAGGAAACTCATAAAAGTCGTCAATCTTGACTAAGTCATCGACCATGAAGTCATATTCAAATCTTTTGAGTTGGAGGTGGAGAACGGGAGGAAACGACTCAAATACAACACCCTTCTTAGCATCTTGGTACCCATAATCGTCACCAGCTTGATACTTATTTTCACCGTCTAACATTTCAATTTCGATGTAGTTTTTGAAAGATTCCTGCAAATTCTTAAACCCTTTGACATTGAGTTGGATGTCCCAGAAGTCTTCAATTCTCGAAGACTCATACGGCACGTTGACGCACTTAATGAAGGATTTCATTTTCCCAACAAAAACATCATTGAGTTTGTTTTCGATATTTGAACCCTTCATTGCAGATTCCAATTTGTCCATCAACACACGATTCAATTCCTGGACATCGTGTTGCGTGAAAGCTTCACTGGAATCCCACCCAAAAGATTTCGTAAGCTCCATAGTCCCCACGGGTTCATCCGAGAATTGCATGAGATAAAAGATCCTTTGCAAAGCCAAGGCGACAGCTTTGCTATTCTTGTTGGATTTATCTGCTGATTCGCATTCTTTAGTTGGAATCTGGCACACCAAATTTCTGAATTGCCTGGTAGTGAAATATGACTGCAATAGAGAGTTAAGATAACATGTAGCACCTTGATTATTCAAGCCAACATAGCCCGTATTCAGCTTCGAATCGTAGTCGACAAAAGTAGACCATAAAACACCAGTGGCAGAATCATCAATGACTCGAACAAAACCTGTAATATTGACTGTGTTGTTTTCCAAAATCGCGTGAGGCTGGCCAACTTTCAATGGATTAATCAAATCTTTGGAAGATATAAACGAAGAAAAGCCCCAGTCTGTTTCATTTTTGTTGAACCTGTGACTCGAGCCTGAGGGGTAATGCGAGGCAGGGTGGGAAGGATTCCATATGTCGAGTGCAAATTGAGCACAGATATACCAATCTGGGTCTGTATTCCCATCTTTATCTACAGGAGGATGGGGTTCCATGTAAAGAGACACCGAATCTGAATTGCCTCTGGGAAATAATAAGATATTCCACTTGTAGCCAGCACATTCGAAATGGGGGCTAACCAATTTGTTCTCTTTCTTAGCCAAAGTCCAATCATTGATCTCCCACACAAAATAAGATGAATCTTTCACTGGGTAATCAGGTACTGGTTTCATCAACCGCAGCGCCAAAGCTTCGTACTCATTTGCATGCGGAAAAGGTGAACTCACAGATTTTTCAGGTTGTGTCCTCGATGCATTGCTTTCGCCATATATTTCATTCGATTCCAGATCAACAACTTCCACGTCAGAAGATTCTATGTTTTCTGCCTCCGATGCATCGCTGCCACTTGCATCAATCACAACGGCATCATGAGCCGCCATAACATTGTCATATTCGTCATCTGTTTCAACTTCAACAATATTGTTCTCATGAACTTCTGCGAAGCCATTTGATCTGTTCCTCTCGTCAAACATAATTATGTATTATTTCAGGCAGAAGTAATGATTAAGTTAAGTCGGAATGAATAACTCCTTTCACAGAACGGGGTGGTTTTTGAGAAAGCAAGCAATGGTGGACCTCTCTAAAATACTAGCACCTCTGGCGAATTTTAAGGCAACAGAAATGTGAGGTATTATTTATTTAAATTGAATGACTGCTCAATTTGATAAAGAGCTTGAAATAACAAGGATTTTATCAAAATTTGGGGATTGTGTGCTAGGATGTTTTTGATTTGCGGTCGTTGTGTAGCAGGCAGAAAAGTTATTATTTTTCTTTAATTTGTTGACAAACTTCTGAACCTGACGATGCAGTTATCTCAATTGGTTTGTTTTTATTGAGGTATCTTTTATGACCGGAAACTGTAGTCGATCAAAGTAGAGTAACACAAAAGAAGGCCGTGGGAAAGGGAGAGATTTGGAGCTACATGATCTGCGATTGTGTCACGTGCCTGTGGAGAGTGTGTAAGGGCGGGGCAAGCTCCTTTCCACACGTGTTCATTTTGCACGTGACCACTTTGCCTACCAGTCGATAAAATTTTCATCAAAGACATAGAAGAGTTGAGCTTTACTACAGACGATTTAAATCAGTTTCACAAGTTAATGTCTTTTTTTCTAGAATTTCTTTTGCAGGTTGTATTGCACTAGCCATTGGAAACGGTCATTTAAGAGCTCTCTCTCACACGCATGACATAAGAAATATCAGACCAAAACTAATTTCAAATGGGAAGACAAACGGATTATAAGGCGCTTTTTGGGGTACATTTCTTTATGGCGAGTGCGTGTTCGAGACGAGGCGACTTTTTTTCATTCAGTATAATATAAATCGGGCCAATTAAAACCCACACCCGTCTTCGGAAGTGACGGATGTATCTCTGCAGATCAAAAGTTTGATGCATGCTGCATTACCTGCGGAAAATCTTTGCCGAGACTCATCACCTGCCATGCAAATCTCAAGAATACAGTCCCATTAATTAAAGCTAAGAGAAAGTCCAAGATAATACTACTTGACGATGTGATATGACTTTTCAGAAACAAAAAAAAATATTGTATTTTGTCTGCACACAATTTTCTCAAATTGCCAAGTGCCTTCCTGTCGAGAGGCTTTGATAACCAAGACAATGATATGCAAACCAGACAAGAAATTTACAAGGCAATTTTTTTTTTCGTTCTCATACGTTAAAAAGCATAGTTACCGAAAAGTGACCTGTTCAATGCACTTGTGAAAGCTTTTTTTTTTTTTTTTTTCCTTTAAGCTAAGACGTAAGATATGCATCAGTCAGATAAAACGCAGTGGGTTTTTTATATGCATTCAGTTTTTGTCTAGCAGACACACCTGAAAATTACAAATTTTCCCATTGTTACAAGGGGTTACAAGGGGGGCTCTTCGGTGATAGAAAAGAATGGACAAGACGTGAAACCCTTATCAACAATACGAGTAGCAAATGCTTAACTTTACTCTATTTAAAACAGTCCCAACACTCAGTTTTAATTTTTTGTGTAGTGAGCTCGAGAGGAAGGCAATTTGAAAAAAGAAATTATCAAAATGCAAACGCACCTAATCTCTCCGACACACGATTCCTCATCTGCAGCCGTGAGTAATTTCAACTCATCGGATTTTTTTTTTTTTTTTTTTTTTGTGTTTATTAAATTTCATTTGTTTCGCCTGGGCAGGTAAAGTCGAAATCACATAGAAAATACACTTTTTCTAACTTTTTCTCGTTGTTCAAACGTGTACCTTCTCAGAACCCAACATGTATCGGGCCAAAATAGTTAAAAACCAAAACAACTGACTGTGGTGAAACGTACAAAGCTTTGCGCGCGGAGACACGGAAATGAGAACCTGGAACTCCTTTCGATTCGCGGTCTAGACAATCTCGGCCGGCCTTTTTTTTTTTTCAAGATTCATAACCCACGCACATATCGTACTGCACAATATGAAGGAAAAGTATAAAAACAAACTGAGTTCGCCCACATGAGTTCCCGCGTCGTCGAATTTTTTATCTAACCAAGGTTGAACCATTTCTACAGTCGTTCCTTTCACATTCTTTTATTTTATCTCACCTCTCGTGTTGTAAAATTCCCTAGAAGTTGATCAACCTTGCTTGTTTCTTTCGTTTATTACATTCGCCCGTTCTTTGTTTAAAAAGCTAGTATCCAAATGTTGTTTACTTCTGTTGTCAAGGCCGCCCTCGTGGCCACTGCGCTCGCTCAACCAGTGCACCAACACCACCAACACCAGCACCAGAAAAAGGAGATCGTCACCAGAACCGTCGTTGTTACCGAGGGTGGCGATGATGACAGCACTCCTACCGAGGTTCCTGTTGCCGCTGCTCCTGCCTCTTCTTCGTCTGTTAAGATCGCTGGTGTTGCCAATGTTAACCCAGTTAACGTTGCTACTCCTGCTACCACCACCACCCCAGTGGCCACTTCCCCAGCTACTGCTGCTACCACTGCCACCACTGCTTCTTCGAAGTCTTCGTCGGCCTCTATCCCAGCTTCCACTGGCTCCTTCAGCGCAAAGGTTAAGGGTATCACCTACTCTCCTTACGCTGCTGACGGAACCTGTAAGTCTGCTGGCCAAGTCAAGTCCGAGGTCCAGCGTCTTTCTGGATACGAGGTGATTAGACTTTACGGTGTTGACTGTAACCAGGTTGAGAATGTTTTGGCTGGTATGTCTTCCTCCCAAAAGCTTTTCGCTGGTATCTACTTCGTGGACTCTATTCCTGAGGGCGTTGCCACCTTGGCTGCTGCTGTTAAGGCTGCCAACGGTTGGGGACAAGTCCACACCGTTTCCATTGGTAACGAGTTGGTTAACGCTGGTGCAGCTGATGTTGCTCAAATCCAATCTTACGTTAACCAAGGTAGAGCTGCTTTGACCGCCGCCGGTTACACCGGTCCTGTTGTCTCTGTTGACACTTTCATTGCTATCTACACCCACAAGGGTTTGTGTGATGTCTCTGACTACATTGCTGCTAACGCCCATGCTTACTTTGACGGTGGTGTGACTGCTGACAATGCCGGAACCTGGGTTCAAGAGCAATACCAAGGTCTTATCAACACTTGTCCTGGTAAGGAGGTTCTTATTGTCGAGTCTGGTTGGCCAACCCAGGGTGACACCAACGGTAAGGCCGTTGCTGGTGTCTCTCAACAAACTGCTGCCCTCAACGACATTGCTGCCAAGGTTAGTGACCACGTCTTCTACTTCAACGCCTACAACGATTTGTGGAAGGCTGACGGCTACCTTCAATGTGAGAAGTACTGGGGTCTCTACTCCTCTTAAGTCGATTAGAAATTGATTTTATTTTTGTTGTTTCTTTTCTACAGTTCGACTTTGAAACTTTACTTGAAATTTCGAATACCATTCCAGAAGTGTCTGAGTGAGTTTCTGAAAATTTTTATTTTTTGTTATTAGTTGTACTAAAATTGGGAATACAGCCCAATTACTTAAATAGTTCAAGCTTGTCTTTTTTAAAAATTAATATGAGTGTAAATTCCCCAGTCATTGCTGACGACGCGATTGCTCGGGTATGCTTGCTGATTCAAATGTTTTCTTTTCGACAATTTCTGGAAAATTCGCGTCCCTCCTGACTCCTCCTGCCTCCTCCTCCTTCTCACATTGCTTGCACCATGCATTGTTACTTATAATTTGCGTTTCTTTAAAAAAAGGGCGGGTGTGTGCAATTGACGACGTGCTAAGGAGCCAAACCTGAAAGGCTAGTCCTTGAGAATATGCCAAGGATTTTCTCTGTTCCCGAGCAAGCTTTCGTACTACAGTCAAGCTGTGCTACTAAATTTCAAAATCTTAAGTATACATCTATTTTTTTTTGTTTTTTTCTTTTATTAAAACGCAAATCTCATCCTTCAAGCCCCAAGAAAAAACGCCGTTGATTAATATCTTCCTCTTTCATATGCCTCAAGTTGGCTAGGTCGCCTCTCACTAAAGCCTCATCTGACTGTGGAGTCCAAAACCCAGACTCATTGTGTATAAGTAAGAAATCCTCAACATCAGTAGACTTCCCTTGAATAAGCATAAGCACTTGCTCGAAATACCGTATCACGTGTAATGCAGAAGCACTGGTAACACGGAATACATGGCCGACAAATTTTTCAGTGAAGCCGAGGTTTTGGAGAATTTGTGAAAACTTATCGAGCTCCATAGTATCATGCCTCACCAAACATTCCTTTAGTTTATCCATAATTTGCTTACGGTCCTGTTCATAGAATTCTTTGGAGAAAATCTCATCGACCGAGACATCGCTAGGCAAGTACTGATAAACGCGAGGTAAGTCTTGAGAAAATGTGTCTCTCAAACTCAAGTCAATAGCCTCGACATCGGCATCAACACCGCTACCTGTGAGACTCGGGTGAATAGCACTCATATCCTGTCCAGCATCTACCTCACGAAGAACAATATCGATGTTAGAGTTTTTGACGCCACTGATCTCCTCATCCAAGGCAACTGAATCTCTTGACGTCATGCCCATCTCAGGACTAATGTGATGGTCAAGGTGCGAAATCTGCGCAGGATGATGCCCCAACATGTTAATGTTCCTCAAGGCAGCAACTGCCGCCGCTGCCGGATCGCCCATTTCAGGGTTCTTGACATTCTTGGCCGAGCTTGCCTTGGTTTTGCTCTCTCTGGTTTGCTTTGCAGCACCTCTACCTTGGCCTTTATCGCGATCCTTACGCGAAGTCATATTTTTCATAGGCTTGGGCCCCTCCTTTGTATTGCAGTCCCTAATATATTCCTCGCAATACCTTTGTAAGCCGTGCGGTCTAGCAAACTTTCTATATCTGTCACGCCAACTAGATGATGAATGTTGCGGGTTGCGCCTGGCATATTCATCAAAGAATGCAATCAGCACACTAAACTTATCTTCGTCAAGAAGACCATTTGGTAATTCCGAAACATTAATATTCCTCATCGCCGAAACATGACGGATCACGTCATCACATAAATGGTAGTCATCTTCGGCTGTGAATTTGTTTTTCATTGTTTTTGCCAGAGAAACTTCTACTGGTATTTTCTGGCCTTCCTCATCAAGGATCAAATTATCGTAATTGTCTGTTTTGAAAACGTATTGCAATTTATGCTCCAAGTGAGCCCGATATCTGCTTCTGACCGAGTTACCAGTGTGCCCTTTCAACATGTCGTGTTTTGACAAATCTTCAAAAAATTTGTGTGAAGTACGAAATCTTGGCCTCATTCTGACTTGTTCCAAGATATAGGCATCGGCTTCTGGAGTGAATTTAGTGGTATTTTTGCTCGATTTATCCCGTGGTCTTTTGGCATTTGGTTCCATAGATGAAGAGGAGTTGGAAACATCAATAGCGTGCAAACCGTCCTCATCATATGAAGGATTCCGTCTCTTCTTCTGCAGTGAGTAATCTGGAAAACGGTAGCTTTCTAATTCCAACGGGGTGTTATTTCTGATACTATGGTCAACAAACACAAGCAGGTACGTTTGTCTGTCATCCCACGGATCACTACTTAAGTGATATGTGTGGATGTCACTCTGGTTTGTTGTTATATGGCCACCGTTTTCCCGAATTAATTGAGTGTAGTGTTCATAATGTGGGTCCAGGGGGTCGATATAGTACAAATGGGGAAACAAAGGACGCAGTATATTCTGGGGTACTACATCCCCATTTGCAATAATATGGTGTTCTTCAGACATGCGAATGGATTACTGGATGTTTGGGTGTTTGAGGTGTTGTGATGTTTGAGTTGGGTGTCGAGATGTTTTGGTGTGTCTTTTTTTCTGTCTTTTGTGAAGCAGACTGCATGTGGGCACATGGTATCAAAGTTGCACCGTCGAAGAGTAATATTGGTACTCAGCACGCTCACTTGTTTATCTGCAGCTCCATCCCCCAGAAATGGAAGCGATTATCAGCACCAAATAGGGCCATGCATGAAACAAGAGAATGAGCTTGGAGACGAGCTCTTTTGAAGCATTATGATCATTTATGCACAGTTTGATTAGTAGGTTGTATAAATTTATTGTTCTAATTTCGAACCGGTATGTGTTTAACAGCCAGGTTTCATTGATCTTATCAGCATTTCACACTCACGAGTTTTTCCTTCAACAAAACTCCATTTTTATTCTTTTCTTGCCATATTATCATCGCTGTTAATGAGCCTCCTTTTGTGCAGCCTGAATCAAGACCTTTCGACCATTTCTTTATGTTCAATCCCCTATGAGCATCATGACCGTAGTAAACCACATAATCGTCATCCAGCTCCCCGTTTTTGTGTTTTGCATTCCAAACTTTTGACCAAGATACTGCATTGGATTCATCGGCATCACTCGTGGTCTCATTAAAGTATGGCTTCAAGTAAGATCTCATTTCCAAGCATTCGATAGGGTTTTGTTCATTGAGGTCTCGCGTTAAATCCCACTTTAAACCCGCATGAACGGCTATACCACTTCCAGACCTATGCCCTTTGTCGTACTTATTCAGTGAAAGTGGGACAGGACCCATTGACATTATAATGGGGCACAGGTTTATGTACTTGATGTGGTGGGGTTGCAATTTCTTGGCAAGAAGGTATTCTGGATCATCGTTGAACCCCGACTTGCTTCTAAATCGTTCAGCTTCAGCATCGCTTTTTTTTCCCTTAAATTTCTTGACAAATTCTGGGCCATCTAAGCCATGAAACTCTGCGTAGTTTTGTAGGACATAGAATTCATGATTTCCTAAGATGCATTTTGCATCCAAGTCAATGAGGTCATCGACTACCTCGAGCGAATGAGGCCCCTTTGAAATAAAATCACCCAAGACAAAGAGAGTGTCTGACTTCTTGTTGAACTTAATTTTTTTTAATAATTTGTGCAATTCTTCTTGTTGCCCGTGTATGTCTCCGACAACCACAAGTCTGTCCGTTTCTCTGCCTTCGGGCTTTTTGGAGCGAAATGTCAAAAGAGTCGTATTTACATGCTTCAACTCATCCTCTCTTTCATCCAATTCAAAATTTTCAAATTGAACCGCTTCATGTTCTTCTCTTATGTGCGACCATTGACTTGCCAATTCAGCCAGCACAGGACGCAACAGAACACCCAAGTCTTTCACCTGAATGATTCCCTCAAGAGGTTGTGGTCTAGGTATAAACACCAGAGGTAAAACAAAGCAGAGGAGATATATCATGATACTGCTTGCTACAATCCCAACAGCGATGAGCCACATCTTGGCTCTCTTGGATATCTGCCATTCGTATTCCTGATACTCGGCATTTTCGTTGCCGTCAATTGCCTGATAACTATTATGACGTGTTTTGGCAAGATTCGATGTCATGAGCTTACCTATAATATCTATTAATGTGGTGTATTGAGGGAAAAGGTCAAAAGTTTTTTTTTCCGTGTGGAAAACGTAAAATTAATTACCAGGCAACAAAAGTATGGTGATGAAAAGCACATCTTGAAATAAGAATCCTGCATATGTTTTATTGACTGATGTAATATTGTAGGCTTAGCTTCACAACGTGGACTGCCGAGGTTATCAAGCGCAGGATAGTTATATACCTGCCGTGTATGCAAAATTATTGAACAATGGCTTCATCAATTTCGCGGCAATTGGCATATCGCCAAAAACTTTTTCCCCTAATATACAGAGGTTTAGATATCCTTTGATAGTCTCATATCATTGATGTGTAGTTGGCGTTGGTGGAAAATTCTTTTTACTCGACATTAATGGACATAGTTCTGTTGTAGTCTTGATTCTGTTCAGATCCGCCAATCAGCTTTCCTAATCCTATTGCAGTAGCGGAAAGCTTTAAAAGCTTTAAAATGATCGGAACAGTAAGTTTTATTTTTGTGTAATCACTTTTTTTTTTTCCACTTTAAGTGACATCAGACTCTCGTCACTAGAGTCCTTATAAGGCGATGGAGCTTTGATGGAGAGTTAACTCGGTCTTTCTAAATCTAGTATATCTATGCTCTATATAATACACTAGAAAAGGGCTTAGTAAATCTTCATCAATTTGACAGCTGACAAAGCGTTAAATTTACACAGGTATAATAATCTTTATTTAGCATAAACTTCATTTGTCGTTACTTATCTCTGCTTTCAACTCTATTTCCATCAACTATTTGCAAATCAATCAAAGGTTTAGCTTCTGGAAAAACTATGTCCTAGCCTCCCCCCACACCTTCTGGGCGCTCCACTTCCTTCTGTATTACCATCTTCCGGGAGAGAAGCTGGCGCAAGTCTGGGTTTATTTCCACACTTCTTGTGCTGCCAAAGGCATCAGGCTCTTTATTCTCTCGATCAATAAGATCCACCATTCTCCGGAACCGTAAAAATAAAAGTTCAGCGCGAACCAATAAGTCGTGTAATTTCATACGACCCAGGAGATCATTCATGTACTTCAAAACTTCATCAAATCTCCGCAAGTTTTGCTTCATAATTCTCTCGTTGTCACTGAGCACTGCCAATGCCACGAAAAGATGATATTGACTCGAGTAAACATCTGTCCAAAGAACCTCCCAGAGGGTGTTAACCTCCTCCCATTCAAATTCTCGTTTGTACCATACCAACAACATTCTGAAAAAAAAGAATAAATCAGTGGATTCGCACTTTTCCAAGTGTCGGAATAAGTCTGGAAGCATGAACTGAACTAATTCATTGAGTACGAGCATTTGCTTCTTCATACCACTTTGGTCCCTAACAAAATTGCGTTCCATTCTTTCCATGAAACCTGCAAATGCCCAAAATGACAAAACCTCATCTTGAAAAACCACGTAGATTGGTGAAAGCAAATCGGTCATGCCCTGAACATATCCTAAATTTATATTGTACTCATTGAAAGTCAATAAAATTTCTCTCATTCTAAACAAGTGAACATTTTCAATGTTGGCCAAATCCCACTCCAGGTCCTCATCGGGTGTTTCGGGTGAAGATTCCCTTGAAAATCCTCCCGCAGAAGTCGAAGTTGTATGACTAGTTGAGTTGTTCTTTTTTGGATCCTTGAAAATGTCCAAATGGCGGTCATTTCGGTGGATGTCTTTTTCTATGCGTACCTTTTGATCTTTCCAGAAATCTGTGTGACGTTTTGCATCATCATCTGCCCATCTTCTCTTAAAATCAGAATAGCTAGATTGGAGGCTTTGCTTCGTAGCTTCACGCTCGCGCTTTGACGAGTCCCAAGCATAGACACCAAGCAAAAATGGCCAAGCTTCCTTTCTAGCGTCCTTTTCGAGTCCTCCATGAAAGATCCTACCTTTGACCTCTTCTATAGTGAGACTCAATCTTCCCTCGTGGTCAAAGAAACCTTTCCATTCCACCAAACTGACTGGTTTTCTTCGCGAGGCGTTGCTGATTTCAAGAGGGGTCAAAATTTTGCCATCATCCCCTAATTCCTTATCAATCCTGGCATATACTGCGTCCTCAAGCATGAATTTTCGCTGAGACTGTTCTGCTTCTTCTTTGACTTGAGCGGCCCATTTAGCCAAATAAATCCTGGCGCTATCAAAGTCGTTACTTATCTTTTGGACCTCTGGTTTATTAAAGATCAGCTTGATAACAACTTCTGGAACACGATCATCGATAATGTCAACGACTTGGTTTTTTGTACGCAGCCCCAAAGTAGCAACTGTTTCCAAGACTTTCCATTTCGCTGTTGCGATCAACTTATTGAAATCCGGTAGCTTGAAAGGTTCAGATTTGGATTTGGAAATTTCTGAGCCCGATGAGTGCTGAGGTCCATATGGTGAAAAATTAACCAAATCAGATGAAGACGGGTCAATTAAGTACACGGAGGGTTCAACAGTAGATCTGTCAACCGGAATTATTTCTTGGAGCACTGTCAAGAAATCTTGGCCACCCCAGTACATAGCGCCATCCTCTCCAAAAGGGTCGAAAGATTTATTTTTCAACTTCTGTTTGCGAAGGGTCAGTGGTGACTCATCATCATGAAAGAATACGACTGGGAACTTCTCCCCTGACTTACTATGTATAATAATCGATCCATACCACCAACCCAAAGAAGGAGTTCGAAATTGAATCAGGTAGATGTGAGATAAGCTGACACAAAACGCACCAGTTCCATCTAAAGACGACGATGGTCTGTTTGCAACCGGGGGTTTTTTGTGTTTGTTTCTTTTGCCATCAAACAGCAATGACTGCATCTCGTTCGTGATCCCAAAGTCAACATTGCTAATGTCAACAGATTTGTAAATTTCTGATTCCTCATTGGATAAGATATACTCTGGAGTAAAACTCAACAAGATATCTTTATTTGTGACATTATTGGCTTTGGGTTTGCTGAACGACAAAAAGCCTGGAATGTTATCTTTTTTAGATGTGGTGGGGTGAAGATACACTTTCGATTTGACGTATAATAGCTCCACTTTGCTGCATGAGGTTGAAGACATGATAAAAATTGGATAATTTATCTCGAAAAAAAAATAAAATTGCACTTAAAATTGGGTCTTGCCACTCGCAAGCGTTTCTCTGGCCCTTTGATCTAATTTATCAACCGGGTAAACACAATTGAAGATATAAATATACGGATAATCTAAGAATCTGAGAAGCCGATCGAAAAGATATGGTGGCCGATAATGTTTCTCTTTTTTTGTTTTGTTTTGTTCTGTTTTTTTCTTAGATTGTTCGTACGTGTGGGGATAATTGATGTATTTATAGGGATGGAAATAGATTGGTGCGGACCCGCAGCCTTTCCGCTGAGGAGAGATATCCGTCATAGAACAAACGGGGTGCGTCATGGTGTGTGATCATGATCAGCAGGCCGCGCCTCAAAAGCCCCTGACATCAAAGAGTTGTATTATTCTGGCTGGGCCAATGACAATTAGATGCCCTTCTTTTATAGGCAAAGAAATAAAGCTTGAATAATCAATTCAATAGAAATATGGCATGTACTTTAGGGGTGTAACTACGGTAGTCATGGCTGATGTGTGATTGTATCCAAAAAATGATAAAGCACCATGTAGTCAAATTCTCTTCTTTCCAGTATCTCACACTTTCTCAATTGAGCTCGTCATCTACTAGGAGAAAGCGCATTTTTTTTTTTCATAAAAAAAATTTCTTGGTTGAGTTTGCATTGTGGTGGTCGTGTATAATTAAATTTCAGTTCGACACTCGGTACTATCATAGCTATCGCGCCACTTGTTTCAATCACTTGCATGTTGACATCAACGATATAACTTGGCAGATTCCAGCTCGGACTACAAACCAAAACTAAATTCAAGCCCTCTTCTCGATCGAAAATGCCGGACGATCTCTATCATGGTTTTAATAACCATAACCACCGAGAATTGAATGTAAATGAAAACGACAGTGACAGCGACAGTACACTTTGCAGCGATCTCGAACATCAAAACATGGCTCGAGGGATTCCACCTCGCCAGAGAAGACGGCGCGTTTCACACATTGCCGATCCATTCGGAGTTGAGGATATGGAAGAATTTCCTCCTGGCTTATTTGGAATGGGCGGCTTATTTGGTCTCGATGGGGGGCACACCGTGGTCTATGAAGGATATGACGATCATGATTTTGATGAGCCAAGTGATTTTGATGACGAAGATGAATATGAAGAGGAATTCTCAGACTATTCACCTCATGAGTACGATGATTTTAATATGCAATTGGGCAAACTCAAACTTGTTCCCAGCAAAAATCATAAATACAAAATCACCCCTTATTTTGATCCTGTTTTTAGTTTTGATGCTGCCGAACAATGTATCACCCTTCAAGCATTTGGTCCTCCAAAACATGAAAAGCTTGTGCCTTTTAAATTGAATAATGCTTCGTCTTTTGCTGAGTGGTATTTCTACTTCAAGCACTCATATTCGAGAACAAGCCCCCTAAATCAAGCTTACTGCACTGTCGACAAACGCACTTTCCTGTCTTTTTTTAAAGACCAGGAACATCCGTCATTTGAAAATAACTTTGCCGTCGATGCTGTCGAACAAGCCTTCTCCGAGACTTTCAAAAAATGTCTTGGAAAAAACCTTCAAAAAATATATGCCAACAGGAATCTTTCGAGGGAGATTGTGGAACTTTTGGTTGTGCGTGAGCTCGAGAAAAAGGCTAAAAAGGGTATCATTAAAAACAGACATGCTGCATTATACGATCGTGCAACAACGGGTGACTACATACCATATGTCAGATTTCTTCAAGCTCACGAGTTCCCAGAAGATGATATATTTGATTTAGTATCGACGGCATTCGTGAGAAATATTAATGATGATAAAGACCTACGCTATTACGATGAAAGGCGTAGAATGCTTCGTCATTGGCCCGGTACGCCATCCGATAGGCTTTGCAGTCTTGTTGACTCTCTTCGCGAGAAAGACTTGGTAAAGCTGATGGAGGTGCCCTCTTACGATGTGAAGACTATTCTTAAAACAAAGCCTGAATATGAAAAATTATACAAAAAGCGGACTTCGCGTACCAAAAAGAAGAAGTCTAAAGAAGACATATGCTTGCGGTTTCATCCTGAATTTGGTACAGTCGAAGTCCCCATCCATAGCAGCAAAGATTGCCAAAACCGAACGTCAAGTTTTTGGTGTTAGGATAAAGTTTTTTGTATATCTTGAAAAAAAAAAAAAAAAAAAAAAAAAAAAAAAAAAAAAAAAAAAAAAAAAAAAAAAAAAAAAAAAAAAAAAACATCAAAATAGTAGCATACGTATTGCAAATTGAACAATTTCGAGATTTGGATTGACATATACCTAAAAAAAGTTTGATTTTCCTGTATACTTTCTGTGACCATTTCGTCATATTTTACAAGTACAATGATCCAGCACTGACGATATCTCTGTGAACTAACTCGGCCGCCTTTTCCATCTTCTGCTCCAATTCTACGTTACCGATTGTTTTTGCTGCCGCAACCATCTGCTTGATCATTTCTTCGAGTCTCTTGAACATCCTAATAAGAGAACCCTCATAAACATCTGTCATCTTACAGATTTGGGTGAAAGTAGCTCCCTTACACCACGCGTACGTTACCTCCATCAACTCAGGGCGAAACTCTTCAACGTATTCCTTCTCAGCTATCTCAATGTTACACTCCCTGTAAGTCTTAGCGAGCTTAGTAGCCATATCCTGCATTGCCTTTAAAGGCTCCTGCAATTCAGGCTTTAGGCGAGGAACTTCCTTCGCTCTTTCCTGGAAGACAAAGCACGAGAGCAAGGAGGCGCACTGCTCTGGGTTCATCTCATTAAATGTACCATTGAAAATAAGTTCTGTAAGCAAAAGCTCATCTCCAGTGGAAATTTCGCATGCCACTCTGCCTTTCAATTCGATGATATCATTTTGAGTTGTGAAACCAAGTTTTCTCAAAACACGCTTCCTGTGCTTCAAATCATCAAGCTGGATGACCGCTTGGGCTTGTAAGATTTTCTCTTTAACGTCCCTTATTTGATCTTGAATACCGACTTTCTGTGTGAACTTTTCGTATAAGGCATCTATACGATCAGATTCGTGAAGCACATTAGTAGCTAGCTTGCTCTCCAACACGTCTATCTTACGTAATAACATCTTGAAGTCTGCATCATCAATCTTCATGCTATCAACGGGGCTCATGAGAGGAATACCATCGGGCAATTTCTTGGGCAAATCTTTCAACGTACGCACCAAGCTACGTTTTGCCGTCGAGCTCTTGTAATCCTCTGGCATCTTCAAGCGAACACTAGAAATTGCAGCTATCGAGTCAAGAGTGATCGGAATGTATTCTGCACGCGCCTTCTCCTCTCCCATAGCAGGGCGGATTCCTTCAGGGAGAGCTGGGTTAAACGGCTTGATCAAATTAACAGGGGAGTCCACAAACATGGTGCAAACAAACACTGTCACAATATAAGACTCGTGGTCTGAAAATGTTTGCGAAGGGCCTCTCTTGTTGCTTCTTTTGGTGAAAGAAACTACCATTCCCCAACCATAATCATGGACACCAACTTTAACCTGAATAACTCTTCCTGCTTGTAAGAATGGGAGAATATGACCAGGATGAGTGATCACACGGCGGACATCTTCTTGATAGACTTGCAACTGTTTTTTCAAGTCGTAGTACTCTTTCACCATAAATTCATCCTCGATGGTTGTGTTGTTGTATTCTATGGTTAACTTTTGGAGCTCACTTTCCATCACTGGTACAGAGGATGCATTCTGAAATTGGAAGAAGGAACTTTCAAGCATGAATTCTGGAGAGATTCCCTCAACACGCATCAAGTTTAAAATCATATTGTAGCCGAGATGGAAAGCAGAATCTAGTCTATCAGCTTGGCCTTTCACCATTCCCTTGGCAACTTGAGGTTCCATTTTTTCATCGATCATCATGATGACAATACCTCTGTCATCCAAACCTCTACGCCCAGCTCTTCCAGACATTTGAATGTACTCACCTCCAGAAACCCAACGGAAACCCTTTCCGTCCCACTTTCTCACTGAAGTGAATACCACGGTTTTAGCAGGCATATTGAGTCCGATGGAAAAAGTTTCCGTAGCGAAAAGAACTTTAAGCAATCCTTCTTGAAAAAGAATCTCGATAATTTCCTTCAAAATTGGCAACAAGCCAGAATGATGAATACCGATACCCCTTTTCAATAAGGGAAGGATATTTTTAATTTGTGGGAGATCTTTATCAGCTTCCGGTAATAAGCTGATAGCATTGTCAAAAATCTTCAGAAGGGCGCTTCTTTCCTCGTCGTTATTAAAATCTAACTTCGACATTTTCAAAGCCAAAGACTCGCAATCTCTTTTAGAGAAAGAGAAAACAATAACAGGATTATATCTCTTCATGTAAATCATTTTGACGATCTTGTATATGTCGCTTTTTCCATCCTTAACACCGCCCTTGTTCGTTTGACCATTTTTTTTGCCATTTTTCGCGGAGTCTATGGATGCGGGATCATCTCCCATACTATTTGAGATAGACGACATTGCCTTCTGGAAATTTTCTTCACGGAAAGTTCCCTTTTCGTCCACTACCAAATGAATTCCATCACCAGCTGCTGGGAACAAATAATGCTGCAAGGGAGTTGGTCTGAAATCTGTGTACACAACATGGCAAGGCTGGTTGTGAGTTTTGACAATCCACTCAGCAAACTCCATGGCATTAGGGATGGTGGCAGACAAGAACACGTGATGCACCTTGTCGGGAAGTAAGATGATAGTCTCTTCCCAAACAACACCTCTTGACTTATCTCTCATGTAATGGACTTCGTCAAAAATCACCCATGCGACTTCACGCATAACTTCAGAGCCTCGATACAACATACTCCGCAAAATCTCTGTTGTCATGACAAGACAGCCCGCATCAGGGTTTATAGTGACATCTCCTGTCATCAAACCAACATCTCCGAATTCAGCCAGAAGCTCTCTGAATTTCTGGTTACTCAAGGCTTTAATTGGTGAGGTATAAATAACCCTTTGCTTATCTCTGAGAGATTGAGCGATGGCATATTCTGCAACTACAGTCTTACCTGCTGATGTGTGGGCAGAAACCAAGACAGATTCGTCCCTGTCGATACAGGAAATAGCCGTATCCTGGAAAGGATCTAAAGTAAAGGGATAAGTACGGGCTTCGGATTTTCTCTTGTGTTCTCCAATTGGAACATACGGGTAGTCTGGGGGAATGGCCACCTGATGTCTCACCTGATGCTTCAACTTGAGCCCTGTTGACTCTCCAGTGGGAGCATCTGCTGGTTGTGCCATGAGCCCAGAAGAAGCAGCAACTTCTCTCAGAGCTTCTATCTCAATAGCATCACTAACAAGAGCTTTTTTGGTTTTCTTTTCTGCTGCAGTGTCGGCCTTTTTTATCACGGGTTCGCTTTCTTCCGAAAGCGATCTTTTTTTCTGGCTTTGAGGCATCTCTGAGTTTCCAGCATGCACCTTCACATTTTCAGGCACATCAACGGGAACTCCCGATGGTGCTTCCGAAAAGACGTCGAAAAGATCGTCACCGTCCATTGCTGTGTCGTAGGAGAAGAACAGTTTTTTTTTTGTTCTGAGATGCCCTTCTGAAGATGAGCCAAGATATGCACACCCGTACATTTTGCAGCAAAATGGCCTTAGCTTCTGGAGTGGCACACCTTTTTCACACATACAAATGATAGTTCTGAATTACTATTTTTCTAATTAATGTCTTCAATTATATATATCTTCAAGTAATAAAATATTAGTAAAGAAATAATTTCTCTCAATTTAAAGTTCAAAGATATGGACCCTTGAAAGAAAACAATACAACATTTTTGTACCCGTGACGGAGAAAATTAGCGCAAGTGACAATTTAAAGTCAAACACAACGTAAAACAGATTTTAAAATCTAAAATCTTATCACTCTATGAAAGAAAAATGATAAAATATTTAGTTATTGTTTTTCCTCAACAAAATATAAAATCTGGATTTTTAATTGACATATTTGTGATTCTATGCCTCGCATTTTTGCAAATTTAACTAAGTGAGATGAATTATTGCGAGGCAGATAATAAAGAAAACTACGAAACTTATTAGACAGATAGAGTCTTTCTCCATAAAATGCTCTTTTTGCCTCACGGGAGTTAAATAACACTTTTTGAGCTAGATTTTTTAAGATGGTTCTCTAGCTTTACAAAAAAGCCCTGTAAACCATTCCAGTGATCTGATACGAAGTTCTCCTCGATTCAACCATGGCCTTCAATACCGCACAACCATCTTTTTTTAAAACAACGTCGAGTAAGTTCGTCGTACTTGTTGATTTTATTTATAGCCTAGAACTATATACATGATAGCCCTACTTTTGGCATTTTGTTCTTCTATGCTTCTGTATAATTTCTCTCCAACTCTTTCATAGTTCGCCATTTCTCTCGATCATACTCGCCAATGACTGCACTGGGCACACTACTCACACGTGACTTGTCCAGAAAATCGCCCGCTTCGATATCCCAGAATCTATCTGTAGAAAGCAAAAAATCTGGTTTAGGAACCAGATGTGGGGATTCTAAGGCCGTATTATTATGTCGAGGTGGTGCTGCGAAGTTCAAGGGAGGAGGCACCTTTTGCTGGTGGTCAAGCAGTGTTCTCGGAAAGAACATCTTCCTTGTCTTGCGAGGAGATCCGGACTTGCTGGAGATTCCTGAAGCAATAGAGATCATTGATGCAGCTATTGAGTTTGAGTGTGCATGTTTGTTCAGCACAATGGGCGAATTTAGTTCCGCGGTTGAATCCTTTTTCTTGAAACGGCCAATGATTTTTTTGATGGGTGAGGTGTCAGGCGCAGGCTGTTCAATAAACCTATCTGTGTCGTGTTGTGGAGGTGTGACACATTTTTGAAGGGTATCATTCAGCTTGAAAAATGTATTGTGTGATATGCTGGAACCATTGTCAGATTGCTCGCGATATGTATGTAAGGATGGGGCACTTGCAGCACCCAAAGATCCCGTCAGTTTTCTGCTAGGAATGGAGCTGAAAAACATAGGGGTACTTTCACTTCGAAGTTGAAGCCACTGATCCTTATTAAGTTCCCAGTCCTGCAAGGAAATGTTCTTCATTGCGTTGTCCGAATAATGTGATTTCCAAGTGTGCACCGCCATCGGAATAGTTTCAAGTTCATCCAACATATCGTTCTCCAGAAGACTTGCGTCTGGACTAGGGGTTGAATTTCTATTCTTTTCAAAGGCAAAAGCGGGACGTAAGAATTGTCCTTGAGTTGAACTAGACAGGTTTTCTTTCGACGAGTTCATCGGACTTGGAACATCTACAGCGGAGGGCGTATATGATTTTGGAGCAAGCAGATCATTAGTGGGGTTTGGGGGGAGTAGGTCCTGGTCATTTTGGTTTTTGTTTTGGGAAGAATTTTCAGACACAATCGCAGCATTGTTTTCAGATTTTCCAAAGTGAAAAGTGTTGCCTTTCGACTCAAGCTCTGGGGTTGGGGAGTACGCTTCTTCATTTCTTTCAATAATCATATTCGTTTGATGACTGCTCTTGCTTGACTGGAAAGTGTCACCAGAAGAAGGTCTCTTACCCACTTGATTTTGAAGGAGAGTACTGGTGAAGGAAACTGAGCGGGACCTCTTTGGAGTCATATAGCTTAATGGCGTAGTCGGAAGAGTGATATTAAGTCTTGAAGCAAAAAGCAGACCCGTGGTGTTGGAGCGTGTCACACGAACCTTGGGGGTATGTGTTGAATATAATGTCGATTTAGATGCCGAGGACCCTTTATGTGTATTGAGACCTCGCAATGTCTCCGTATCGTTGACATCAAGCCTGAGAGGTTTTGAGTTCATCCAGTTCTCGGATGTCATTTCATAAATATTATGCGTGGTCATTGATGCCTGAACAAGCCAGCTTAGCGAGGCATCATCGTCACCCGTTAAGTTAGGAGCGACCAAAGTACCTTCAGAATCTTTGTTACGAAGGGGAGTTTGGGTAAGCTGAAGATTGTTAGAGCCAAAATTATTTTGAGGGGGCTGAAATGAAACTCTGTGGGATTTATTAAGAGATAACTCATCAACATGCAGCAGGTCTGATTGCCATCCTGTGGCATCAGACTCAGGATCACCTGGAAAAGAGGAGTCAGATCTTTCAGGTTTATACTTTGACACCAAGGCGTGTAGGACGGAGGCGCCAATCATAGCCATGGATAAAAATATCAATAGCAAAACGACCTGGAAAAATTGGTGGGGGAAGAAGATTGGCTCAATTGTGGCATTTAGTTGGGTAAATGGATCTGAAAAGAAAAACACAAGTACCACGGCCGATGAGAAAAAGTAAGCATATACCACACTTTGAATCAGTAAAAGAATTGCTGAATCTTTGAAAAGTACACTTACTGACAGGATTAGACCTAATATGAAGCCACCAGTCATGAAAATAATGAGTTGATCGTTATGTCGGTGCTTGTAAGCAAGGGTCGCTAATACCCCTTCCGTGTAACCTAGGCCAGCAAGAAGCAAGTGTATTGATCCTCGAAGCCAGTTCATGGTGGACAAGATATGAAATTATATTTTGGGGTGTGAAAGATGTGAATCTAGCACGAAATAGTATATGATGTTCTCCAACAATGTACGACAATTAAAAGGAGAAACGGAATGCAAAGACAGACCAGAAGCAGGTTGTCAAAAAACGAGAATAGTCGAGATGCGTGTATGGAACGGCTGAATTGGATCAAGTGAGTTTGCTTTAGGCATGTAAGCGCAAACATTCCAATGTTTGTTGGTCTGAGGCGTTGTTTATCAAAAGACCTATTTAGGAAATTTGGGTGCAAAATATTGCGACGGGGTGTTCTCGCTCAAGGCGAAAAAAATGCCACATAAAATTAATGTCATTCAAACAAACTTGATAGTTTGGCAAATTTTAGTTCGTGGGTAATTAAAAATTTAGTTTTACTGCAATATACATAGAATAAGTTAATCGAGCTATCGTGAGGGTTCACCTTTATAATTTTTACATGTATTTTTCAGATTTCTATTTGAAAATAGTCTGTAATTACATAAAAGAAACAAAGAAAGCAATTCGCGGGATTTTCTAAAAAACATAGTCTCCAGCGATCCACCTGTTGACCATATCCAACGAGTTCTCTGGCTGATCGAAAGGAACCATGTGGCCGGCGCCAAATACACGCAAGAAAGTGAAATGCTTGTAATTTTTGACTTCACCAGCAGACTTGTTGTTGACAACCCAGTCTCTGATTGGTTGCGCCTCAAATTTCTCGTGCTCGGACCATGGCAATCTGTCGACCCAGGCTTGGTTGCCCAACCAGTTACAGATAAAATCCTTGTCACCAGCGTAAATGAGTACAGGCAAGTCCGACTCCAACATTTCAACCACACTCTTGTGGTAAGGTCTCATCCAATCTCCAGCAAACAAAAAGTTTCTGTTGACATCAAAGTTACAACCCTGGTACTCTTCAACCTCAACACCCAACTTTTTGCGCACCTCAGGCAAGTTCAAGTAGTCATCAATGTATTGCAACTCTTCGTAGCACAAGCTAGAACCCTTACACTCGGTTCTGATGTCGTAGACGTTTCTACCGGTCTTTTGATATGGGCCCATTTGAGCATTGTTACAGTAAATACTTGCTGGAACACAGGACCAAACGGAGCCGGAGTTGTAACAACTTTCAATCAAAGAGGTGCATCTGGGGATAGAAGCGGCCATGTTGTCACACTCCTCTGGGGACAAGACAGATGGCTCACCACCTCCACCACAAGCCATTGGCTGATAGTACTCGTACTGGGTCAATGGATCAGTCAAACCGTTTCCAATCATAACAGACTTGAAGTTGAAGGAGCGCTCTGGGTGGCTCAAGATCTCAGAAGAGAAGACTGGGATGTAGTGGCCTCCATAAGATTCACCAGCAATGTGGAAGTCGAGTTTTTGGTACTGTGGGAACTGCTTGAAGAACAACTCCAAGAATGCGTAAACGTCCTTACCGGCTGCTACGGTGTTGGTGACGGATTGCGAAGAGTACGAGAAGCCAACATTGACAGGCTGGTCCAAAAAGATAACCGAAGCGTTGTTGTTCCACGAGTATGGGTTGAACTCTGGCTTCAAGTGGGCGTTGATAGACGAAGGACCCAATTCGAAGAACAAGCCGGTCAACGAAGAGCAACCTGGCCCACCATTCAACCACAAGATGATAGGGTCGTTCTTGGGGTCGTTTCTGGACTCAAAAAACCAGTAGAAGAAATGCTTGTCTTCATCCTCAACATCCAAGTATCCGGTGTACTGCTTGACGAAATCAATTCCCAAATCTTCAGGAGTCGACTTGACCCTTAATTTGTGATTGGGGAATTTTGTGTCAGCAACGTGGAAGTCAAAGTTGGACATGTTCTTGGTGCCTTTCTTTGCAGGGGTCTTGAAGCTCAATTGGGATACCTGCTTAGGGAACTCCAAAAACATGTCTTGCCACAACTTAACAGCATCCTCAGGAATACCTCCAAGCGACTTACTAAAGTATTGGGTGAGTTTGGAAAGAACATCGCCCTTTTTCTCATCCAAGGCATCAACAATTTGAGAGTATTGGGAGGTCACATGGTCCCAATTGTTAATAAGTACTTGCTGAGTGTTTTCAAATCTTGCACCAGCAGCAAAATCAGGAAGAATGGCGGCGTTCGCACCAGCAGCAGCACATGCTAAGGTGGCTAAAGAGACGACTTTCATGATGAAAAGGAACCGTCAGTTGATAGATCTAAAAGAAAGATTAACAAGAAAAAAAGTAAATTTGTGTGATGAAACCAGAGTCTTCACTTGACAAACTTATCTTGATTTTTGTGTAAACGGATGTGGAATACTTTTCTTTTAAAAACGGGAGAGAGAGAGAAAAAAGAAGTGGTAGGGAGATAAGAATTTAGGCATTGCGAGTTGTGGGGAGGGGCGAAGGCAATATGCGTGCCATTTCGGTAGATGGCTGGTTTTGAGAGGCGAAGTTTGAAGTTATCTGCAGGCTAAGATAAAGGGTATCTTGCTAAACAGTGCAAAACAGTTCTAGATTGGGTGTATGTGCGAGCAAAAATTCCGAATTCCGGTTTTTGCTCGGCAAACAATTTTTGAGTATCTGAAAGGCAGGGTTTCACTTAACGTGAGCTCCAAAAAAATATCCTGGAAATTTTTACCGACATAAGCTCAACCTTACATCGTGTTTTTACCAAGACCTAAAATCATGAAGTTGATGCTTTCTATGGGTTTCTATTTTTGAGCACCCTGGTGGCAGCCATTTTTTATGCACGGTGATGAAACCCACGCGGAATGTACGGAACAGGAGAATGCCGAACCATTCTCGATAATAGCTTCGGTCGAATTTTGACGAGATTATTTCTGTTAAATAGACACTTCAAAAGCCACATGAGTAAGGTATTATTTCTGTATGTGCTGAAAATTAAGTGGGCTCTTGATCTCTAAATTTTGTGAAAGTAATTTCAGTCTGAATGCCTGTTTCTTTCCAACGATTAAGAGCCTCGATGAAGACATTGTCTATACATATGCCAAACAAAAAAAAAAAAAAAAAAGAAAAAGAAAGTAAAGATTCTATGTGAGTATTCAGGTAATCAAGAATCAGAAGTATCGCAATCAAATTTCGACTCACAAGCTTTTAGAAGAAAAAAAAAATAGAAGACAGAACTGTTAGGATTATATTAGGAAGTCGAGTGGGCCCTGGGTCATCGAATTCAAACTTTTAAAAAACCATTAACTCAAAACTAAGGAAAAGACAATATTAAATTGAACTATGAGCTCATGTCAAGTCAGAATCTTTCGTACCAAGAAGTTCGGCGTCTCGGTTTACATAATTTCTTTCGCTGTCCGATACATCAATCACAGAGGATACCAGCAACAAACAGTTTGAAAGAGGGGCAGCCCTACTGACAAGGATTTGCTCAAACCCTATTTGTATTCCATCTCTTTATATACTTTTGCAAAAAAAAAAAATTTTTAAAGAAACAAAAAAGATCGGGGAAAGACTCCACGTAATTTCCACTTCTTCAATTATGCAGGACAATACTAAGTGTAAAAAAGCGCTTAGCAAACTTCACTGAGTAAACTAGCTAGTTTTGTCCGTCACAACAACCTGTGTGGCGTAATGGTTAGCGCATTTGACTTCTAATCAAAAGATTCCGGGTTCGAGTCCCGGCATGGGTTCTGTTTGCGGCTTTAGCTCAGTTGGGAGAGCGTCAGACTGAAGATCTGAAGGTCCTGTGTTCGATCCACAGAAATCGCATCTTTTTTTGTAAAATTTTTCATTTTCTATTTTCATTTTTAAAACTGAGTTCTCTGGTGACTCATGTTTTCATTTAGTTCTTTCACCGCTAAATTTGAAACTTCCATTCGCGATTGAGGTTCTTTAAAGCTTTCCCGCGTTGTTTTCATAACATTTGGGACACTATACTACATGGGATTCGTTAACCGGTGGGGAAAAACTACAGGTTCGCTTACCCTTTTGGGGGAGGGAATATCCGGCAGAGTTGAGCTCTTTGAGAGCAAAAGTGCACTCTATGTTATCAAGACGTATCATAACAAGGAAAAGTTTGAGTCTCGAAAGGAGTACAAGGACCGAGTGTTGCATGAATATCACTTGCTCGCTTCCCTTGACCATCCTAATTTTCTCAAGGTCCTCAAATCGGAGGTATCATTCAATGGTCATTGCATAAAAATGTACATGGAAGCAGGGTCGCAAGACCTCGGTGGCTTGATTCAAAAAAAGGGAAATTTTTTGAATTCAAGCAACGCACTTTGCTTGTGGAAACAAATATGCCAGGGTGTACAATATTTACATAGAAAGAATTTGTGCCACAGGGACTTGAAACTAGAAAATCTAGTCATGGATAGAGATTTTACAACAGTTAAAATTATTGACTTGGTGACAACGGTCGAATGCAATGGTCCTGTCTTCGGTATAGTTGGATCCGCCCGCTATATGGCCCCAGAAATGGCGTCAAAAATATCTTATGAGGGGAAGGGTGTCGATATTTGGTCTATTGGAATCATTCTTTATTACCTCATGACGCGTGAATTTCCTTGGAAGCAAGCGATACACCTGGACCCGGTTTACAAGACATACGCCAATAAGGAAAGACTGCTACCAAGAATGAATCTTGCTGGAATGAATGAAAAATGGTGTAGTGAAAAAGATTTGCTCCGATACCAATCCTCACTTGATCTCGTGATTTCACGTACTTTGGAAGTTGACCCAAGCGGCCGTTATGACGTGGAGCAGCTTTTGGATGATGATCTATTTAAATGGATTCAGCCCGCACCTAGACAAAAATTTTTTCAGAATGATTTAAAGACAAGTCGATGATGAAGTTTTTCGTCAAAATCTATATCATGTGACTCAAATAAGTCCAGCAATCGCAACGAAAAGCCGATTACATGAATTTAAGAGACGCTGATAAATCTGAGCTCAGATTCAAATCGATTTTGCTCTGAAGTTTCACTTCCTGTTTATTTTCAGCTCTAAGAATTTGAATAAAAGTGGATTCAGCGCTTAGCGCTTCTAATTAAAGACATGGCAAAACCCTGTGGGCTGGTAAATTGTGATCATTATAGTGGCTGATTCTGTCAAATATATTGGCTACAAGCAAATGCGTTCGTTACAGTCACTTATAATGATCGAGTTAAATATTTCTTCGCTGAACTTGCAATTTATCGGTCTCTCTTTGACAGAATGGTTTTGGGCATTTATTCAAGTTAAGTGTCAACCATCAAGAGCTGAAATGTGCGGCAGATGTTGAGGACCGGTTCTACTCAAATTATGTGTACAAGCAGAGAAGATCGAGAGAAAAGCAACGGAAGAAAACAGTTACAGGAGTATGAACCGTGTGAAGACTTTAGTTTTTGTTCGGTCGTGTGAAATTGTCCAGGAATCAGAGTCAGCGGATTCTGCATCAAGTTTCCGCCCGATTGCGTATCTGCGATGGCCGCGATCGGCCCAACGACCCTCTTTATGAGCAATTAACCTGAGAACTAATCAATCAAAATGAGCAGTTGACTCGATTAAAAGAAGTATCTTGTACATTTATAAACCCTATAAAAAGTAATCCGAAATTCAATAGATAGTCATATTCGGATGCTAACTACTTGGTTCAATGGAGCAACGTTTGCATGTAGTCACCGGAAAGCGGGGTTCCATGCTCGCAACCAACTCTTCTTAACATGGACAAAATTATTACTTAACGGGATCATCAAGATAGAATTTTTCTCGATTTTTTTTTTTCTATAAGAGTGAATGGTTTTGGAACTTCTGGCTTTCATGGGTCTCCATACTCTTCTTTATTACTAGAATTGAACTTTCTTGGAAGAACAGAAATGCCAGCCCAGCACGTGGGTCACGTGAGAATTCGCCTCACGCATCCTATGACTCAGCTTTTTTTTTCCAATATAATAAAGACTCTTCTCTTCTTTCCTTAAACACTGCTTCATCACACGAAATATGTATTCTCGTTCCGTCAGCTCGTTTAAGAGCTTGCCAAGGCTCTCTATGCTTAGAAACTATGCGCTTTCTACCAAGGCACAAGCCCTTATCTCGAAGTCTGTGAAAGACGTGGACCCCGAGATGGCGCTGATTTTGCAGCAAGAAAAGGACAGACAAAGAAACTCGATCACGTTGATTCCATCGGAGAACTTTACTTCCAAGGCCGTGATGGATTTGTTGGGATCTGAGATGCAAAACAAGTACTCTGAGGGATACCCTGGTGAGAGATACTACGGAGGAAACGAAATCATCGACAAGGCCGAGTCGCTTTGCAGAACCAGAGCCTTGGAGGCATTTGGCTTGGACTCCGCTGAATGGGGTGTCAACGTGCAGGCCTTATCCGGAGCTCCAGCCAACTTGTACACTTACTCGGCCATCTTGGAGGTGGGCGACAGAATCATGGGATTGGACTTGCCCCATGGAGGCCACTTGTCTCACGGATACCAAACGCCCACGGCCAAAATCTCGTACATTTCAAAGTACTTCCAGACGATGCCTTACCGTTTGAACGAGGAGACTGGTTTGATCGACTACGACACCTTGGAGAAGAACGCCATCTTGTTCCGTCCTAAGGTGATTGTTGCAGGTGCCTCGGCCTACTCCAGAGTCATTGACTACAAGAGAATGCGCGCTATCGCAGACAAGGTTGGCGCGTACCTTTTGTCTGACATGGCACACATTTCCGGATTGGTTTCTGCTGGTGTCACGGACTCGCCTTTCCCATACTCGGACATTGTCACTACCACCACCCACAAGTCGTTGAGAGGCCCCAGAGGTGCCATGATCTTCTTCAGAAAGGGTATCAGAAAGGTGACCAAGAAGGGCAAGGAGATTCCTTACGATTTGGAGAGAAAGATCAACTTCTCCGTGTTCCCCGCTCACCAGGGTGGTCCTCACAACCACACCATTTCTGCGTTGGCCGTTGCCTTAAAGCAATGCTCTGCGCCTGAGTACAAAGAGTACCAGCAAAATGTTGTGGACAACGCCAAGGCTTTTGCCACTGCCTTGGAGTCCAAGGGGTTCGATTTGGTGTCTAAGGGTACCGACACTCACTTGATTCTCGTGGACTTGCGCTCAAAGAACATCGATGGTGCACGTGTCGAGGCCGTTTTGGAGAGAGCCAACATTGCTGCCAACAAGAACACCGTGCCTGGTGACAAGTCTGCTCTTTTCCCCAGCGGTTTGAGAGTCGGAACGCCTGCCATGACCACCAGAGGATTTGGTGCCGAGGAGTTTGGCAAGGTGGCCGAATACTTCCAAAGAGCCGTGGATATTGCCATCGACTTGAAGACAAAGGAGCAAGGCTCTGTGGCCAAGGAGTTGTTGGCCTCGTTCAAGCAGTTGGCTGATGAGAGTGCTGAGGTCAAGGCCTTGGACCAGGAGGTGCAGGCTTGGGCCGGCAAGTACCCTGTTCCAGGTGATTTGTAGATATGACAGCGAAAGGTGAAGAAGATAAAAAATAAGGAAATACAAAAATGAAAAAGAAAAGAATTTAATCATACCCGGTAATTTCCGTTACGAATCGAGTTGAGTGTCTAAATTTAACATCGTAGTTACGAGACCCAGCTCACGGGCAAGGCGATTCAACTGGAAGAGATGAGGTTGAGTGGACTCCTGCAATTTTTTTCTTCTTCGGGTTAAGATACTAAGTGTTGGCAATAAGACTTCTTATTTTTTAAATTACTCTTGTTTGCTTCTAATTTAACTTGTGGCTATACGAAACTGGTCCTATACGAAGGAGATCATGTGCGAGAGTGTCACTATACGACTGGGACTCAGTTACGAGATGTCGAAGCATGCGAACTGAACCCCGAAAATTGGAGCGAATTTGAGTTCATAATGATCAATGAAAGATAAGCGCAAGGGTGTAATGTGTGCTATGAATCAAAATCCCTCAAGTATTTGAACAAATCTCTCAAATTTGGCTTTCATGAAGTGTCTAGTGCCTGTGATTTCGTATTTCTCGTCGTTTACCTGTTGCACTTAAACGGTCGTTTAGTCGTGTGGGTGCGTGAAGATATGCGGGAAGTTGCATAATCGCTTCAGGACAGGACATGTGAATTGGGCTATACGATCCCACATCATCAGTGCTTCGGTTTGGAAAAGAAAAATGTGTCAAAGAAACAAAAAATAACAAGAAAATATAAAAGGGCTTTGTTACGCACTTGTGCAGCTCAAACTGGATTTTTTGGTGACAACAATCTTAGACATACAATGCCAGTGACTATTGAGGACTTGACTCGCGAACCCGAGCTTATGGAGAAGATTCTTCTTTACTGCGAGAGAAGGAATATATTCAAATGCGTGAGCATTTCCGTCAAAGTCAATAAACCGCTCAATGAAGATCTCGTATATGGTTCTTTGAGGGCATTGGTATTAAAATACCCCTTGCTTTTTTCGTTCCCAGCTGGCGAGGAGCCTCATATTAAGTACGAGCCTCTCGAACAAATCCTTTTCAAGGATGTGTATCAGGTAAACGATACAGTCACAGAACTGTTCAAAGATAATGACACCATTTGCACGACATTAAATTCCGACTCCTTTTATGAAAATCTTTTGAGCAAATCTGTCTTGTGGAAGCTTGTTTATTACAAGAATACGGGGTGGCTCACGCTCAAGACATCGCATTGTTTCACCGATGGTGGTTCGGTAGTTGCATATTTGAAAGAACTTGTTGAAGGATTTAATCATGCAAAATCTTCGAAGGCCCAGGATGTGCTCTTTTCTTTGAAGGCCGATCTTCCACTTCTCACACATGGAATTTCACCTGGTTTATTTGACCGAGTGAACTACCAGCCTGATATTCTTACGCGAGTTGCTGCCAGAGCCTTGAAGCTGATTATTTATTGGTGGCCTGAAATAGTGCCCACCGTCCTTGAAAAACAACGCCACAACCTGTTTTTTGTGGATTGCCCCCCTGTGCCCTTTTTAAAGGAGACTTGTTTCGAGAGCGAACATCTCATTGCAGAAAACTCGCCCCTCAATTATGGTCTGCCCATGTTTGTCAGCTATGATACTGCAACTTTGGACAAACTTTTGCAGGCTTGCAGAGACCATCAGGTGAAGTTTCTGACCTACTTAATTGTAGTGTATGCTCATACAATTCTTCAGTTGAATCCAGGTGTTTACGATGATAAATTTTTGAAAGTAGGAATCGCCGTGAGTTTCAGAAATTTATTTGAAAAGCTTCAGACCCATGGCACTTACCTTGGTGACGAGGGCCGTTTTGACGATGGTTTCTACACCTATGGTGTTACCTATTTCCTCAATCCGCAATTGCAGTTTTCTTGGGAGGCGGTCCAAAAGTACCATAAATTTTTGCATGAAACTGTCAACAGTGAGGATTGGAAGAAAGAATACTATGTTGGTTGTCAAACTATGGAGGCCGAAAACTACATGGGTGGAAGGTTTGAGAAGAAGGGCGATTGTTGTTTCATAACCAACACCAATTTGGGACACGTCGAAGTATTGAATCATGATGACGACTCGTTTCAGATCGATGACATTTTATTTGCGCCCTCTGCTGGAGCTACAATGGGAACTCATCACATTACAGTCTGCTCGACAACTAAAAGTGGTGTTAATATTGGATTCTCAAATGGAGATAAGCGTGTAAGTGATTGGGAGCTTTTCAAAAAAACTTACTCGAGAAACTTGTTGGAGTTTCTGAAAATTAAATAAACCCCACTTAGTTGTATTGTATAGCGTTGACTTTATTTATTCATTCAGTCATTTTTCTACTTTTTTTAGTTTTAATTTTTTTCTCTTTCATCACGCACGATACAAGACTTGAAGTTAAATTCAAGTACCTTACGTAAAAAAGCTCTATCCTTAACTTTAGATAATTTTGTTGTTCTTGTGTGGGATCTTAATAGCCCGCCTCTATGAAACTAATAAAACGAGATTTCCGAAAAAAGTCACGTGACCACCGCATAAGAATTAAGAGTGTAGGGATCAAAGTGATCAAAGTGTTTCAAAAGATTAACAACATACCCACGATAATGCCCGTTTCAGATCTGGTTCTTGGGACCGCAAAACACCTTAATTTGGATCATGGATCACAATCCATTTCCTGGTCCAAAAATGGCTTCATTTGTTATGCCTCGCCTGCCTCACAGGGCCATAATTTAAACATGACATTTCTAGAGAATACTGACGGAACCAAGTGGCAGTTGGCCGCTCCACATAAGTTGACCATCAAGCCTCTGGAAAAAAGCGCAATTCCAGATCTACAATTGGTGCTGTGGAGCAATATACTGACGGATTTGGCCGTGTTTGACGAGCATGGCAACTTCTATATTTTGTTGGCTGGTGTTGGACTTCTTCGGGGCAGAAACGGAGAGGAAAATCCATCTACAGGTAACGCAATTCCTGGCCAGGGTAACGGAAGTACTAATCCAGCGTCCCGAATGTCAAATTCTGGGACACAAGGGAACGAAAATGAAAATCCAGAAGGCCCTTCTTATGAGCTCACATCGTATAATCACGCGGAAATGATTTACAGAGATATCGCCACTCCGGGCAATGCTTCCACGCAGGGAAAATGTGTAGCCTTTGAATGGTTCGGTATCGACAAGCCCCTGATCATCAATAAGCCTGCAAAATTGCTGGAAAACGGTACTGCTTATACTTATGGCGTCCACCTGTTCCAATCTCCACTTTTAGCACATCCAATCACAACTAAGCAGGCGTGTGTGTCTCTTAGAGAAAATGGAATTTTTACCCTTTACCATCAAGGTGAACATAAGGTTGAATATCACAAGTTGTCCACGAACTTGGCGTCGAATGGATCCGAAGGCGCGCTACATATTACTCATGCTTCTATTGGCTTCACTGCCGATAAGAAAATCTTGGTCACTGCTTTCGACGCAATATCTGAAAAGATCCTTACATATACCATATCTGTGGATTGGGGATTCTTGGTGGAATCGTCTGTAAGACAGAAATCCGATCCTCATTATTACACACCAAAGGAGAAGCAAACTCCCCCCTCTTTACACGCAACTCTCCTTCATGAAATGTCACCTTTGCCATCAGTACAAACGGATGAAACATTTGAAAGCAAAGAGTTTTACCCGGAACGGTTTAGACTTTCTCTGATCGATGTTCTATCGCCATACTATTTGCCAGGATCAACCTTGGACATTCTTATAACTTATGAAAAGGTTGGATACGACAACAATGTCTCCTATACAACACAGAGATTTGGGGTGAAAGATGTAAACACACTTTTAAACAGTCCTTTCTCCTCGATGGCCGATGCTGAGCACACTGCTAAAACAAGTTTTTACACTTTAGAGCTTCAGGATAAATTCACCGTGCCAAACAGGTTAAAGGCTGTACGGACAACAATATCCGGGTCTATTTTGTTGCTTGTTAATGAAGACGGGACCATAATTCCTATCAATAGAGCTGACTGGTCATTAATTGTTTCCGGCAAGCAGCCTGAAGTAAAGCTGGAGATTAAGAAAGAAAACATCAAGAAACCGGCGTCAATAAATTCTCTTCTTGACTGTGGCTTCACGATTCCGCAACTAAAGAACAAGAACACTCCGTTTTTGTTTGCCGTTTCACCAAATTTAGCGGGTGTTGTACATGTGGCGATGGGTACGTGTGAACCAGCGGTCTTTGAAGCTTTGGACTATATCTCCAATTCTCCAGATGTGAGTTTATTAAGTATGTGTTTCTCGCATACACATGCACATGCGTGTTACTCCAACACCTCTTCGGATGACTTGATGGCTCTCATTCAGGCCCAATACGATAAATTGGAAGATTCTCAAACGAGACAATTGCTTATTGACAACATAATAACTGAGTCCCACTCAGCAATTAATTTCCACCTCAACTCTTTCAATAAGGAATCAGTTGATAAACTTTTGTCGAATCCCCCATTACAAAAACTTCTCTCGCTACAATTAACGATGTGCGACTTGGGCCAGAAGAGAATATCAAGCGATATTGCGTGGATCATTTTGAGTCTTCGTTCCACTAGCTTCGGTATAATGTTTTCCTTATCGTCTATCTATCGTCAAATGTCAAAGAAAAAGCCCGTGGATGATAGTATGGAGGACTCCATTAATCGGGCAGAGTGCATAATCCTGTTGGTCGGAAGCGTGAAGTGGTTCATCGACTTGCTAATCTACTTCAACCAAGAACTTTTGCAACTTTCTTTTGCAAGAAATGACCCCGATCAGTCTATAATTTCTATCAAGAATTCTCTTGTTTTACCCATCTTATTGAGTAAGGTGCCCAGGCTTTTTCTTATGTATGCGATTACGTCAATTGGAAAGACGCATGAAATATTGAAAAAGCTTCACAAAGATTTGAGCGAGAGCAACAAGTTATTCACGCCGATGAAGGAGGCTCTTGAGCGATTTTTCAATACTTCCAACTATCTGCCACTCAAGCTAAGCACCTTCGAGGTATTTTTGAGGGAATGCGACGAATATATTACAAAAGAACTGAACTCCAAATGGCCAGATCGGTCGAAGCTTTTGCATTTGGAACAGCAACTCTTTTGTAATGGAGTAGTCCCTGAGGAGATGCACACTGTTGCAAACAATATCATTGACAGATTCACTGCCACTAATAGCAGAGACCCCAGGCTTTCTCTGCTTTATTTTTATGATACTCGTTGGCTTCAAGTTGGAGCCGCGCGCACTGAAAATAAATCTTGGGTAGATGACAGAATAAAAGTCTCGGAGCCTACTCAAGTCCGTCTTCAGTATTCCAGAACTGAGGCTATTGATGCGTTACGAAAGATGTTTATCTCATGCGTCTCACCGATTGTCTCAGGCGGAACCACTCCAATGGGGAACTACTTTAATTCAACTTATAAACTCAAAAAATGCGTGAGATGCAGATCCGTTTCGCTAGTTTCTGACCCATTGGTCTTTGACTCGCCAAAAACGATCGGATTATGGACGATGGTTTTCCAAAGAAACTGTATATGTGGTAGTGCGTGGGTGAATTGTGTATCGGAAGCTGCTACGAAATAATAAAGTCTTGTTAATTTATTAGTTGCTGGTCTTATGGGTTCTTTCATATCTCAAGCAATATTAATATATGTGGGTAGCTGAGATAGACACAGGCAGCTCCAAAGATCATTGAGATTGGGCTTTCTGTGCAGCTGCCTTGATTGCCTGCATGTGTTTAGCGACCCATTTCATTGCAAATGGCATAGCAAGGTTTGTCACAACACTCCAGATTATCAATACTCCAAAATGACGGCCCATGTGCCCTTTCCACGAGTCAAAATATGCTACTTGTAGAAGATGGTAGGCATTATAAGCAGGCATAGCGTATCCATATCTGTAAAATTTTGGGCAAAGATAAATTGGGGAAATAGTGGGGGCCAAATTGAGGACTGCCACGATCAAAAGAACCACGCCGATCATTGCAGTTTTAAACACAAGACATACAAAAACCAAAATCTCAATCAATGATCCAATAGATGACATGGTCAAGAAAGAGATCGCCCATATCACCAAAAACCCAGACTTTCCGAAAGCTCTTGTGAAATCCATACCAAAAGCAGTATTAAGCACCACGTAGGACAAACTGAGGACAAAATAGGCACCCTGTGCTGCGGCAATCCTGAATGCAACAAAGCGTAAACCTTTGATTTTTGGAGCCACGGACATATGAATTGGTGCCGTAAAAAGGAATTGAAAGAATGTGAAGATACATAAGTAGATTATTCCCACCTGCAAGGGCGCTTGGAAAACCTGTTGTGTAACGGGCAATTTATCAACAATCAAAAAATTGGGAATGCTTGTAAGCAAAGATGGAGCGTCGGAGAATATTTGCTGAACCTGGGTTGGGTTCAACACTTTCATCCAAAACAGAGACCAAGGACCAGTCCGCATTGCAGTTGCAAAAGACTGACAAATAGTCTGTATGACTGTAATGACACTTGTTGACATTGCGTTATAATCACTACCAGTCTCATAAAATACAGATAAAAGATCCGTTGCAGGATTGAAGGTTGTGTTGCGCGAGGCAAGAGCTTTATACATCTGCGCCGTAGCGTTCTCATGTACATAGAAGGCAGCAAGGTAGTGCTGGTGATGGACTTGCCTGAGAACCTCTTGCTCAATACTGTTGTTATGAGAGGCAGCCAAGGTGGAGATTCTGGTGGTGTTCCAAATATCGAAATGGCCGAGAGCTTGCACAGCCGGTGCTTGAAAAAACTGAGAGGCAAACCTACCTAACACAGGGGTTAAAGACCCAACTTGAGAGTCCGCGATAACCACAGCAAATTTAAGATGCTTGTACTTCGGGGTGCGGTCATAGTAGGCGCCCCAGTAAATGCATAAAGCAATTGTGAATCCGGTAAGTAAATACACATAGTTTTTAAGTAAGGTGACAATAATGTTGATTCTTTGGGACATGAATTCGTTATCCCAAAAGCCAAACTTCCTGTTGAAGTTTTGTAAAGCAGAACTGACTGTACTCTCTCTGCGCCGAATTGGCTCGGATTTCAGGTCATTAATTTCTTTGGGAAAAAATTGTTGGAGCTCTGCGTCGTTGAATGCTTCTTCATCACTGGGCCCTTTTTTGTTTAGAGAATCGTGTAGTTGGTCAGCACCAAAGTATCCATCTTGTCCTAAACTTTCATCCGGGACTCCTGATCCTATGTTGTTTTTGATTGTCCTGTTGTGCAAAACAGGTGGATTTTCGGGAACACCATTGGTCTCAAGTTGAATTGGGACCGGAGCCTCCGTATCTTGGGAGTCTAGAGACGACCTGGGCGATGATGGAGACTTTGGCATTTTATATTATCCTGTCTAATTTCTCGTAATTATTCAGGCGATAGCTAGCAAAATAGACGGTTTCCAAGTGAGATGTTTTTCAAAGTACTGCCTGTAATGTATTATTGATGATTTCCTTTCCTTTTTGCAGGACAAAGGTATTTTCGCGGACTCCGAATGATGCATCTTTTTATTAACAAGCAATTGTTACTGCGCACAGGAATGTTTGACATGTTACCGTGGGGAGACAGGAATTTAAATAAAAGAAATAAAAACGAAAATTCGCCGAGCTTTTTGCAAAAACTATTAATCCCAGTTTCTCAAAACCAAGAGGGTATGACTCACTAAAGAAAGGTGGTTTTTTCCTTTTTCAAAATCAATAATTGGATCTGGAAGTACACGTACCGAACTTAAGTTCCCGCCGTGTTGTCTTTGCTACAAGCCGCGGCTCGTACTTTATTTATTCACAGATTCAGAGTGCGAAATACCAGATTTAGCAGTTCAACAAACAAAAGGACAGGATATATGCAGTATGGACATGCAAGCCTCCCGCGTGGCAGAACTTCTGTAATTGCGGCTTGGCTTGCGCTCACTAGATACAGACCCCGCTACGCTAAGCATGCGTTAAGACTAAAATTTATCAGAATCACATCTCCAGACCCTACAATTAAGAAAAAAAAAACATGAGTTCTGATTTCAAGGGAGAATTCAACAAAGCCGGATCGACTCCCCCAAATCAGCCGATGCTTTCAAGCGATTCAGATCCCAAAAATAGCGAGACCGGAACCAAATCCGATTCAGTAGACCAGCTTCCTTCCTCAGATGGAGATGGGTCAGATGAGAAGGAGCCGAAATCCAAATCACAACCGGAAAGTCCACAAAAAATGACTTGGGAAGACTGGAAAAAACTTCCTTTAAAATTCTCCGCGGTTTATCTCGTGATTTTTTGCATGTGGTTAGGTCTTTTATCTATTTATTGGGGTGCGCTATACCGGAGAGAAGACCGGGTGAAGAATATGAAGATCTTAGTGGCCATAGAAGATTCCCCGGTGACTCTCTCAAATTCCACCACTGCGAATCCCGTAGTTGGTCCTCTTTTTGAAGATTTGTTAAAAGCACACGGGGCATTGGGTGACTTTGTTTTCGCTAATGTGACTAACCTTGCACAAGTAGCCAGTGAGAAGAATCACACTGTACTCGATGCTATGAAAATGGAAGTCCACAAGCAGAAATACTGGGCAGGATTGCATATTAACAAGGATACTTCCGCTCTGGTTTATTCGCTAATGTTGTCAGGAAATACGCTGTCTTCTTCTGCCGCGAGCGTGGGTCAAACTATCACTGCCGTATACGAGACTGGTATGCATTATTCTGCACTTGCCCAGTATGTCAGCAAGAACTTACGTACTTTGCAGCTAGACTGGACTAGCCATTATGCGCCTGCAGCTTATGCTGCCGTCATTAAATCTTATTTGAACAACCTGGAAAGACAAGCGCTCGTGGCTTCAGCCAACGCTTCTACTACAGGCGCCTCTTTCTCTTATCTTCCACCATTTAAACTAGTTGACATGCGGCCTGCAAAGTCAACGGCTGTTCTTGGCCCTTCTGGACTTGGATTGGTCTATGCTCAAATTTTCTCCTTTCACCAATTCAATTTCTCTGTTGATTTGCACAATTCCGTGAGGGAGAATCTCCGGTTCCGCCACTTTTTACTATACCGGGTGTTGTTTTCTCAAGTCAATCACATCATGCTAGCTCTCGTGTACGGGCTTATGACCATTGCATTCCGAGTGCCCACTGACGTTGCTTTTGGAAAGTCTGGCTTTTTGGTGCTCTGGGGAACAATTTATTTGTTCATTAGTGCCAGTGGAGGTCTTAATGAATGTGTTGTCACGCTCATCACATTTTACAACAAGATTTATTTACTTCCGCCATGGATCATTATCATGATCGTTCTCAACATCTCACCAGCTTTCGCGCCGCTTGTTTTATCGCCTGGTTTCTATCGCTACGGGTATGCCATGCCAATGTATCATGCTTATGATGCCCTAAGGGTGGTATTTTTTGATACCTGGAAGGGCAAGCTTGGACTTAATTATGGTATTTTAGCTGCTTGGGTAGTTGTCACTAATATCGCTTTGTGTTTCATTTTGGCCTTCGTTTCTAAAAAGTCACGGGGGTCGAATTCTGCTGCGCAAAAAAACTCAATTTCAATGTGATCGACGAACCCTCGATCGTTCCAATTATCCAGCATTTCCCTTCTAATTTAGTTCAGAGTAGTTCCTTTTCAAAGAGATTTCTCTCGCTCAATTGTTATCTCGTAGATACCCTCATGGCCTTTTCCCACAAGTGAGGATCAAAACCAAATCTTTTGCGTTGAGGAAAGCCAGGTTTAAGGTTGTTGAAACTCAACCTAGTTGTTTCGCTGAACAGCAGACTTGTACAATAGCAGAAGTTAAAACCAATATCAGTTATTAGTTCTTGATATTTGCTACCACTGTCCTGAGCTATTTGTGAAGTTGAATTCTTATTTCCGGAGCTAATATCTGTCATTCATGATCCCAACTTGGGGCTCAATATCGGCAAACCTGCGCCCATTTTCCATTTCATAAAGACAATCCGACAATCCTTTCTTCCAAGGGCCCAAGTCAATTTTCCTGAGCAATAAAAGTTTTCGAAGGGCTTCCTTCTTGTAGTTCCAAATGTCCTGATCAGACATGGTGCGATCCACGGTTAGAAGATAGGTCAGAACGAGGTAAGGGAGCTCCGAAACTAAATATTGCGCGGAGAAGTCTGCACCAGCCAAAACTCGGAGGAAATTAAAGAGGAAGTTCTTTGTCCAATTTTTGACATTGTCAGATGTGAGCATTTTATTCTCAACAAGTAGGTTGAAAAACGTTTCGTTCGTCGCGAGAATTGTGACACATTGCACTGAAAAGAGATTACCAGACTTAATATTTAAGTCAAGAAAGTGTTCCTCAAAAAACTTCTTTTTATCGGGAATATTCTCTAAGTAAATTTGTGCAAAAAAGTTTCCACTAGTAGGCTCATTCATGTCGATAACATCTACTCCGGGACGTGAGAGGAATTCAAGAGCAAGCTCTAGTGGCTCACCATTGCTATTAAAAAGTCCACAAAAGACATCCTTGTAGGCAATGGTGTATTCATTCGTGAAATCATCGGCTAGCTTGTTTGGATAATTTAAAAGAACGTGATCCAATAAATCAGCGAAGAACTTTTTAAGCCACGAAAATGGTACTTTTCCAACAAACTTGAGATATGTGGCCACAATTAGCGGCAAGAAATTGCCTTTGGATTGCTGCTTCTGAAATTCCAATACCTTTGAAAACCTAATGGAAAATAATTGCGAGCCCCATGCCTGTCCCGAGAAATCTATGGGTTCTAGAGCCGATAACGATATGACGTAGTTTATGAAGGTATCTGAAGTGAGCATAGTATCTTCAGTATATTTAGTAAGAAACTCAAATTTTTCTGGTTGAAGTAATTCTGGGTTTGCGGTGACCATTCCTTTGACCAAGACAGGTAGGTATGACGAAAGTGCTGGTGAATCTTCGTGTTTCTCGACCAAGTCGGTGACTAAAGAATATATTAAATTGTTTTCAGCAAAGAAATCCACAGCGGCTTCATCTCTAGGAATCCTATTAGCCAAAATCTGCAAGGTGAATCCTTGTGTGGTAGGATTACTTAGTGATTCAAGTATTGCCTCTTTGGGAATGTAGACACATATTTCTTCAAAGCTTAATCGGGCCAAAAGCTTCTGGAGTAAGTCCAGGTATGGCGAAGATGACTTTGGAATAATCCGTAGAAGTAATTGTACCAAATTGTTGATCACAGGATTGTAGAGAGAATTCTTATCGACAAAAGAATAAAGGGAGGGACTGTGGAAGTTGATACCAACAGCGAAGTCGTCCACGAGAGTCAAATCCTCATCCTCTTCACCATTTATAAGGCCACGCAAGTGCGAGAAGAGGGCCTCAGTTTCATTATCAATATCTGGGAGTGGAATCATGAAGGATTTTTGAATTAAGTGTAATCAATTACAGGTTAGAAATTTTTGGTGTGTCAATACCTCAAGCGCGCGGGGAGTGGCGTTCTGGCTTCTGAGAAGCGTGAGGTTTCGAATGTGGGGTTTTAGACTGACCTACACATTTATCGGCTAAGGTCATTGACTCAAAAATTTCGTCAAGCAACAAAGCAGAAAAGGTCTTTCAGAAATGTGTGTTTCCAAAAGTTTTAACATTCTTTGTTGTTCACCGAGTAGTCCGTGATTGCAAAAGATTGTTTGATCTTTCGAGTAAATCGGAACACAAGCTAATTTATTATGACGGGGCTGAAACGATTGTAGATATTTTACCAGGTAATCTTCTAATTATGAAAAGGGGACTTAATAATTAGTTAAATCCAATTATGTCAGCCCTTCTTTATTGGGGTTTTTTTTTATCTTTACCTGATTTCAAGCCTACCCGCATTTCCAACCACCAACTATAAATTTCTTGGGTCATTTTAGATTTTGGTCATATGGCTATAATCTTGTTGCATTTTTCAAGAGGTTTAATTGATAGTCAGGTATTTCACAGGTGTCTGAAAAAGGTTTACTTGAGACTTACAAAGTCCGTAGAAAGACCTTGAATCTAAGCGACAATACAGTATTTAGGCGCTCATGCGGGTCATAGAGCCGTATGCTTAAGTATCTTTATACAGGGATTGAATCTTTTGCAGGTTTAAGTTTACTCCATGGAGAGACTCCAGTGGAAAAGTCTGTGAAAATACTGGCACAAGTTACTGGGCCAAAGTTGTTTGGCCTTGTGATTACCCCCAGCGAATTGAACTTCGAGCAAGTTTTCGATAAAAGCCTCGAAACTCAACCGTATAATTCTTTAAATACAAAAAATTACCCACTGAAGAGGGAATAAGGTAAATTAACTGCTTCATCTGCGCTACATCACAGAAGATGAGTTGTAAGTAATTGGTTTGCATCTAAAGACGGCAAAAGTCACACTATGCAGTATACTACGCTGCTTTCTTAGAATCTAAAGAATGAAAGGAGATAGATTTTTGAAATATTGCCTTCGAGATACTTCTGATAGTTGAAATGAGATTTTATTTCAACTTCAGAATTAAAACTGGAATACGTGCTGGATGATGAGTTTACTCAATGCGGACGGCCAGATTCTCTCAAGCCACAATCAAAGATCTCGCTCCTGCTTGGAAGAAATTTCATGCCGTGCAAAAAAAAAGAAAAAAATAAATTAAATTGTTTCTCACCGCAATCCAGCGTTTAAATTCTTGATTGGCCAAACTCGATGATGCATGAAAAAATCTCTCAACAACCAGACACAGCATGCAGCCTCTGCAATTTTTGAGTCACTTCTTTCACTTCTTTCACTTCGCAACAACCTCATCGAATCTGTTAAGTGCCGTCCGTGCATGTCCGAGTCATCATCATTTGTCACGCCCGGCGCTATGGGAGAGCAAGTGAGGAAACTCGAGCAACCTTTTTTTTTTTTTTTTTTTTTCTTTGTTTTGAACACCATTAGAACTATCTCTGTGAATCCGCGTCTGCATAAAATAACGTTCAATTTTCAAGAATTTTTGAGCACACAGTGACTCGAGTTGTAATTTGAAAATATGGAAAGTACAAATGAATCTTGTGAGCACGTAAATCCACGAAAAGACCCAAGCAAAGTACATTTTTTCCCCCTAATGTATATCTCGAATCTTCATCTTAAAAGGACTAGCTTTTAGTGAATGTTTGATATTGGTAATATGGGCATTAGAACGACTTGGGGGAGCACGTGGGCGGGATGACTGCTGGACTCGACTTCTCGATATAGCCCAAGTAGCAAGTGCACTTCAAAATAATCCTGCAATGATGAGTTTGTGTGCCTTCATTGGCTGCAGCTCTGTATTTGGTTGTGGCTGAATCTGAGCATCATTTTTTTTTTTTTCCTTCAAAGTTTTCTCCACGCATTGACGAAATCTGTTGTGCATTGACCAGATATTCACGCTTATCGACATACATCGCTTGCTTGCCGAAATTATTACCTGTCGTGCATTCGTAAGCGGACTGTACAAGAAAAACTTTGGCAACGAGGGACATGAGAAACAAGGAGGTGTATTTGCATTGCAAACAAGAAAAAAAAAAAAAAGAAACCATGATAGATTTTGAAGCCGGAAAACAAGCACTTCTGAATTTTAATAAAAAAAAAAAGCAAAACTACAGAAATAAGATGGATGTGGGAAAAATGGAACAAAAAAAAAGTGTGTCTTTTCTGGAAGCGAGAGCCGCGCGTGGGAGTTCACCCGGTTTCGCACAAAACATGCACACTCCTACCCACTTTGTTGACGTAACTCAGGCGACTTTTTTCTCCGTCTATTTATCAATACGAGAAGACCTTCCACACAACAATCGCTTTCACCGATTTTTTCTTCCCTTTAATTTTCTTCCTTCGTTTTTCCTTCTTTCGCTTGCAAGGGAATCTCAATTCTTTTTTAATTTTTAATTTTTTTTTTCCAAGTCAGACCACTTTCCCTTTGTTGATCTGACCACGAGCGAGAAGACACCCCTTAATCGGGTCATCATAGCTGCCTAATTTATTCTTATTAATTTGAATTCTCATGTCCGAAACAGCACACATGACAAAAATCGTCGATTCTGTTGACACAAGCGAGTCAGATGTGCACCTGACATCGTCTCCAGAAACATTAATTGCCGATGATGAGGGCACCGAAGTTGTGCCTATTGAGCAAGAAGAAAACTCCAATAATCCTGTGACCCCTAAAAAGGAGAAAAAAAAGAGGAAAAGCAGCAAACACAAAAGACTGCCTCTGAGAACCGTGCTGTTATCCACAGATGAGGTGAAAGACATAGCCACAAAGCTTTTTCACGAGAAATTCGTACTGATTAGCCCTGAGGAATACACGCAGTTTTTGGCGGCTCCTGATGGTGACAGCACGGCTATTCGTGAGTGCTACATGGGATTGTTTCAATGGGACGCCAGTTTGATCAAGGCTACACGCAAGTTGTGCCTGAAACTATACTTGAAGGGCGAGTCTCAGGAGATTGACCGGCTTCTTTCTGCGTTTACAAAATCGTACTTGAGTCAGCACCCAGTGAATGTGTTTTGTACGCAAGACTTTGAACAGATCTACATTGTGTTGTATAGCTTGATTTTGCTCAATACGTCGCTCCACAACTCAGAGGTGAGCAAAAAATCCAAGCTTTCGCAGTCTGACTATATCCGCAACACTCTCACCACATTTCTTCTGCAGAATGTAAAGGTTTCGAAGGCACTTTCGGTGAAACAAAAAGTGCAGATCGAGCGTGAACTCAATTCCTATTATGAGGATTTGGCCAAGAACGAGCTCTACTTGAAAACTGGCGACCCGGACACTCCTAAAAAGGATTCAAACACAAACCGTCACTCGGTGGCAGAAACCATCCGTTCTTCCGTTTCAGGATACCACGGAGAAAACGCTTACGAAACGGGCACCGCATCGCCCTTGGCTCATAAACTGGTGGCAGTTTCGGAGTTGTCGAGACAACCTTCCAACACTTCTCTTTGGTCGGTAGATAATGAGGCTAAACAGCGACCCTCATTGGCGATGAAACGCATGACGTCGATGGCTTCAACAGGAACTTCTGAATCGACAGCAACCTCCTACTCGCACGCGAATGCCAGCAACAATACCACTGCGTCGCGTTTTGGTTTCACTCGTGCGCTTTTAACAGATAACACTCAGCGTGCAGCTGGAATCAAATCTTTGCGCAACCAGAAATCGACCGAGCAGTTGCGCAATTTGACGCGCCGTTCTTCACGTGTTTCCATTTCGACAAGGGACTCTGTTTTCACCAATAGAACCACACCCGAAGAAGAAGACGAGTATTCGATTGCGTCTTTGGGTGACATGCCGCAACTCAGCCTCTCACCCACATACGATATGGAGGAACAGCGCAAATTGGAGAGCTTCGATGTCACGGACTTTCAGGATCCATTGGACCTCAAGTTGGAGTTGCAAGGTGCCCCATTTCTTAAGGAAGGTTTGCTTAAATTGCGGATTTTGAATAACGATATGGCGGACCAGTCTTCCTCTGCAGAGGCTAACGTTTCTTCTGCAGCTCTGACGCTTTCGGTGCTGAGCACTTCAAAGAGCAGCGGTGGTGGCTTTTTCTCCTTTTTCATGCGCTCTGCGAATAAGGATACTTCATCACCTCCTACCACTCTTGGAACCACCAACAATGTCTTCAGCACCAAGCTCACGGAGTACTTTGTTGTTGTTTCCAAGGGTGAATTGCGTCTTTACTCCTTTGACCCCAAGGTGGTGAAGAAACAGCAGCAGAAGTTGAAGAAGGCACAACAAAAAACCGCGTTTTTCGACCCAAAAAACAATGACGAGGAAACCGATATTGGAGACGGAAACTGGCTCAATAATGCTGCACATATTGGTAACTATAATTTGTGCTCAACGATCGCGCAGTTGGAGAACGCCGGCGGGAACCAGCAGCAAAACGCAAACAAGATTGTTTTCTCGTTGACGTTCCCACGCGTTTCGAAACGAGCACCAAAGAAGTTTTTGTTTGAAGCAGGAACGGTTGAAGTTGCGAACGAATTTATAAATACATGCAACTTCTGGGCATCAAAACTTACCGCTGTTCCAACCCTCGAGGAGAGCATGTCGTCAATTGAGTATGGATGGAATGATTTGGAATCGTTGAAAAACTTGGGCGAGGGTTTTAGGAAGACAAAGTCGATTTCAAAGTGGGAGTCGCTTCCAAAGGGTGTATACCTTAGCAACCTAAGCATGTCGAACCCAACTGGGGAGGATGAATCGTCAAATCATGAAGGTATGTTGAAGCAGTTTGTGCAGACCCTCAAATATTACAACAATTTGAAGAACTTGTTCAACTCATTCAATAGACAAAAGTCACAATTTATGAAGCAATTCCGCAAGTTTTCCAACACCTCAAACTACAAGCTTATCATGACAAATTACGACAACAGATCGCAGGATTACAAGTCAGAGTTGAGCAAGTACAAGAGCTACATTACAATGCTTGGTTTTGGCTTAAAGTTGCGGTTTGATCTTGAAAGAGAAGACCACATGGTATTCTGGGCTGAAGAGATTTTGGAGTTGCCTGGTATGGAAACACCTGAGGAGATTGCCAGTGAACTTTCGAGACGTTCACAGGAGGCCACAGAAAACGAGTCTGAGTTGACAAAGGCAGTCAAATTAGAGTTGGAGAGATTGTCACAGACGTCCGCATCCATGAAGAAACTCATTCAGGATTACTCCCCCTTGGAACACACTGAAGAAACCACGCTTGAAGCGCCTTCGCAAAAGGTAGATGTGAATGAAGATCTTTCAAACCCGGCACTCGTAAAATCACCCAAAAACTTCAGTTTGGCCCAGTTCAAGGACTCCGGAAATAGCCCGGTGGGCCAGTTGCTCTCTGCCGATAAAACTGCGGTTTTCAAGGAAAAACCAGAGCCTAGCCATATCCAAAAGGAATTGACAATGAGTTACAGCACAAGCACCATACGAGAGGAGATTGAGCCTGAAGAATTTGAAGATGCGCTGAGCAAGGGAAGAAAGTAATTAGTTTTTATAGAATTAGATTGATTGAATGAAGTAATATTTAATGAGTGATTCTTCAAGGAAAATTTTTCTAGCAGTGGTAGTTTTCAGCCCAGTATAAACCCACGCATAATTCTAAGGGCATTTTTTGTTCCTTTTCTTATCTTCTTCTCTTCAAGAAGAAAAGACCTTAAAAGAATTTACGAGAACAAAATCAAAGAAAAGAAAAAAATAATAATAAGAAAAGAATCCAAAATATTTAAAAAGATGGCTGACTAAAAAATTCATCCTCTCAAACACAGAGTATCACGTGACGCGTCGATTGGACCACACTCACATTGAGAAATCCGCCACTGGCGGCTACAGCTTGAAAGGCGTTAAACATTTAAACATTGCCAAAAAAAATTAAACCGCAAACTACGGCATAATTTATAATTTCTTTTATACGGAACTCAGTTCAACCGAATAGTCATACATCCACACATACACATTACGCACCATGTCTGATCCAAGTTCTATAAACGGTATGTATTTATTCCAAAACGTTCGTGTCATGATGTATTCATTGTACTAACAGATAATAATAGGAGGTTCTGCCGTTGCCATGGTCGGCAAAGAATGCATAGCAATTGCCTGTGACTTGAGATTGGGAAACCAGTCTTTGGGATTGTCTAACAACTTCGAAAAAGTGTTCCAGTTTGGAGATAAGACATTCTTGGGGTTGACGGGTTTGGCCTCAGACGTGCTTACATTAAAAGAGGATTTCAGATTGAAACACAACCTATACAAATTGCGTGAGGAGCGTGAAATCGAGCCCAAGACGTTGGCCAATTTGGTCAGTTCGTCATTGTACGAGAAGAGATTTGGTCCATACTTCATTGGCCCTATTGTTGCCGGCTTGGAATCTAAGACGAACAAGCCTTTCATTTGCGGCTTTGACTTGATCGGTTGTATTGACTTCGCCAAGGATTTCATTGTGAGCGGTACGGCCTCCGACCAATTATACGGTATGTGTGAGTCTTTGTACGAGCCTAACTTGGAACCCGAGGATCTTTTCGAGACCATCAGTCAGGCTTTGTTGAATGCTGTTGACAGAGATGCCTTGTCCGGATGGGGTGCTGTAGTTTACATTGTCACAAAGGATAAGGTGGTCAAGAGGGTATTGAAGACTCGCCAAGATTAAATAGGGTGGTTATTGATTATCATTATATACATTTCAAGTTAGTTTTGCAGCTCCTTGTAACTGCTGTGCTAAAAAAATACTTGCAGCACTGAGGATCTATTCCTGTCTTTTTTTGGCCTCGATCTCAATCACTTTCTTCAAGTAGCCGTTTTTGCCGTACTTCTCCTCTTCGATTCTTTTCTGTCTCTCTTTCACTGCCTTCTGTCTTTCTTGACTAAGACGGATCCGCTCACGTGAATCTTCAACACGTGTCATGTGTAAACACTTGGTCAACTCGTCTTTTTCAAAGTTACACATGCCCATGGCCTGCTTTAAAAACTCGTTTTGATGGCATTTTTCAAGCGCATCCATTAGCTTCTCACACGTGTCGAATCTGTTTCTATCTAACTGGGGGTGCATTTTGATATGTTATGAGCAAAAGAAGAATGTTTGAGATCTAAAGACTTCACTTTCTTGTTGAGGCGGTTTCTATATCTATCAAGTAGCGTGATGATTAAGACCGTGGGTCATCATACAGGTCCTGCGTCCGGGGACCTCCAATGAAAGTCGCCCCGATATTAATATGGAAATTTCGAAGGGTTTGAAAACTCTGAAGCTAAAAAGATTTTTTTTTTTTATTTGTAGGCTTTCTTCAAAAGAAGAAAAGATAGAAAAAATTCATCAAAAGTGAGTTAAGAAATCAGCTAGGATTTGCCGTCTCTCACATTCGCACTATGGGACTTTGAAGGAGTCTTGCCAATCGCCAGATAGAGTTTAATTTCACGGGAATCGAGTCAAACCGGAACTGGGGAAGTCGTTAAGTTTGTGGGTGTCAATTCTGAGCTCTTCAATAATTTTATAAGTGCAATGATAAAAAGGCAAACAATTCTGTTAAGCAACTTGAAAATTTGATGTGGGGAGTAGTATATATCTCAATCTTGGAAACAACGAATAGTAAGAGAAGTTTATTTGCAAAAAAAACAAACAAACTTTTATTTAATGTGACAAGAGAATACTTTCATATCGAATAAATTATTAAAATGTCGTTTAAACTCAAAAGGTTTTCATGAAGATTGAGGGCTCTCATCTTACTTAAAGAGGCCGGGATGATCAGTATAGAGGTGATGAAACATTGGATCAAAACCGGGAGAGAGGTCAGCTTAAATTTAAAATACCTCAATTTTATAAATCCAGGACTATTACAGAGTTTAAAGTAATCCCGGGTTACGATATTTCAGGGGCAGACAGGCAGATTTAACCTGAACCTTGGCTCGAGCTCGCGGGATTGCAGCCACTTGCTAGACGTTTCTTGAGCGCGTCAAGAGTGAACTCGGGCAAAGTTGATTCATTTTGTGGCTGCAGAAAGTCTTGCTTTTTTTTTGTTGTTTTCTCTAAATTTTTCTATCTATCTCAACTAGATCATAAACCGGCTGCAAGAGATTTAGAAATAGATCAATTTAATACAATAGCGCAGCTTCCTTTACTAAAAAGTTGGGGGCTAGCGTGACGCTGCATTCTGTTGCTTGCTACAGGCTCACTTCCCAAAACTTTCCCATTTTTTTATTTGAAGTGACGAGGGACAAAATTCTAACATGGCTTCCATAAAATTCTCTATTAAACAATTGATTCCACATTATTAAAAAAAAAAAGCAAACAAATCCCCACAACTCTGAAGGAACTCAATCAAAATTAGCCGCCAGCTTTCTACAGACCGTGCCACGTGACCCCAACGCCAGGGCCGAGCTCGCACGCGGCAAGCGTAAAACAACAGGAAAAAGGCCAATGAGCGCAGCAGTGCCTCCCGCAACATGCGCGACCGAACGGACGTATAACCCCGGCGGAAGGCTTCCTCCCGTGCTGCACACCGAACGATGCGCCAAAAAAGGCCCACCGCTTGGCTCCGCTCTCACTCGCTCGTTTTCTTGTTACCCTTTCATTTGCATTTTTTTGAAAGTGTTTTTATACATAAGCACACACAAAAACAACAACTAAAAAAATGCTTCGTCACGGTGCTGTCCGCCCATTGCCACGCGTTTTGGCAACCAACGTCAAGAGAAGCATGGCCAGTGCTGCCAGCGACTTGGTTAGCATTGACTTGCCTGCCTCGTCTTTCGAAGGTTACAACTTGGAGAAACTCCCTGAGTTGAACTTCGAGACCGAGAAGGAGGGCTTATTGCAAATGTACAAGGACATGATCATTGTCAGAAGAATGGAGATGGCCGCTGATGCTTTGTACAAGGCCAAGAAGATTAGAGGTTTCTGTCACTTGTCTGTTGGTCAAGAGGCTATTGCTGTCGGTATTGAGCACGCCATCACTCCTAAGGATACCGTCATCACTTCTTACAGATGTCACGGTTTCGCCTACATGAGAGGTGCTTCCATCAAGTCCGTCTTGGGTGAATTGATGGGTAAGAGATCTGGTGTCTCTTACGGTAAGGGTGGTTCCATGCACATGTTTGCCCCAGGTTTCTACGGTGGTAACGGTATTGTGGGTGCTCAAGTTCCTTTGGGTGCTGGTTTGGCTTTCGCCCACAAGTACAAGGGTGAGAAGAACGCTACCTTCACCTTGTACGGTGACGGTGCCTCTAACCAAGGTCAAGTCTTTGAGGCCTACAACATGGCCAAGTTGTGGGACTTGCCATGTATCTTTGCTTGTGAAAACAACAAGTACGGTATGGGTACCTCTGCTTCCAGATCCTCTGCCATGACCGAGTACTACAAGAGAGGTCAGTACATTCCAGGTTTGAAGGTCAACGGTATGGACATTTTGGCTTGTTACCAAGCCTCCAAGTTCGCCAAGGACTGGTGTGCTTCGGGTAACGGTCCATTGGTCTTGGAGTACGAGACCTACAGATACGGTGGTCACTCCATGTCTGACCCAGGTACTACCTACAGAACCAGAGAGGAGGTCCAACAAATGAGATCCAGAAACGACCCTATCGCCGGCTTGAAGGCTACCCTTTTGGAGCTCAACATCGCCACCGAGGAGGAGATCAAGGCTTACGACAAGGAGGCCAGAAAGCACGTCGACGAGCAAGTCGCCGAGGCCGAGAACGACGCTCCACCAGAGGCTAAGATGGAGATCTTGTTCGAGGATGTCTACGTCAAGGGTTCCGAGATTCCAGAGTTGAGAGGTAGAATCTCTGACGACACCTGGAACTTCGAGAAGAACGCTTTCTCCAACCACGTCTACTAAGCCTTTAATTAGAGTGTGAATATTTTTTCATAAATAAATATCAAAGAAACATGATAGAGTAATATTGAGACCTTTTAATGAACAAGATTCTTGGAAAAAATGGCTTCCAAATCAACAAAAAAAGTCACGTGATCTATCACGTGATACTGATGGAAGCGGTTTATCAGTGCTAACATCATCGCTTCCTCTAAAATTAAATAACAACAGAATTTACTCGATACACCATTGTATTGCGTATTTAGAATAATTAAAATGGCCCCAGGAGTAAATGCACGTGATAAAAAATCACGCAATTCCGAAGAGGATGGTTTGTTTGATCCAAAATCTATGGTGGGACAGATTTCTGTGAAGGATATGGGCACCAGAGTTAGTGACCCACAAACCGATGGCGACGATAAAAAAATTGCTGCGTCGGAAAATCAAAAACAAGGGAATGGATCTGGTACTGGCGAATTTATTGAACAAGAAGTCTCTGCTTCATCGAGAGTCGCTTACTATAATGATCTTAATTTGGAGCAGATTTCGTATCGCCCAACAAATGCACAGAATCGGGCCAGTTTTGAAATACTCACTACCGAAGTACGTGCATTTATTCCTGATGAAACACATAGTGTTATTCTTTCTGCAGCAGATACCATTTTGGAGATTCTCAAGGACCAAGAACGTCCAATACAAGAGAAACGTAAGAGCATCGAGAATCTACTATCCAGAAAGCTCAATGACATGGAGTTGGCGCTGCTTATATCGCTTGCAAATAAAATAACCGATTACGGATCTTCGCCAGAGACTCAAGATGCACATGATGGCGATGGCGCTATTGCAGTGGCATTTGAAGAAGACAACGACGAAGAACAGCAATCGGGGGCACTTATCATGGACACGGAAACTCCTCTTGACGCAAACGATGGTTCTGGAATTTCTAGCGATATAAAAGTCGGATCAGAATTGTCATCTTTACTACCTGAAAGCGGGGAGACAATTGTTGCAAAAGAGGAAGAATCTGGACCACAACAACTACTTTTAAAGGACGTGACTAAAGATTTGCTTTTCCGCAAGCTCTCAGAATTGGAGCCTGAAAAAGAAAAACTGGATGTTTTAGAGAAGTGTAAGTCCATATCCAAAGTTATTTCCAACAAAGAAACAAGCATCACTGAGATGGAGGAGTCGCTCATCGATATTTTAGAAAACCAACATCTTGATTTCGTGAAATTTTGCATGGATAACAGAGACCGAATCGTTTATGGTATTAAGTTGTTGAACAATCGCGAAAAAACGATTGATGAATTGAAAGATATTGGCGCCACTGCACTTCTTGAAGAACTAGGTTTAGTCCAGCGAAAGAGAAAACATTCAACTGAAGATTCGGAAGAAAGCAAGCGCGCAAAGAATGATAAATCTTCAGATTTAAACGACAGGGAGGGGGAAAGAGAACCGAGAATTGTCGATCTTGAAGGTTTGGTATTTGACCAAGGCCCACAGCTTATGGCAAACGCAAAAATTGTTCTTCCGAAAGGGTCTTTCCAAGAAAACAAGAAGCTTTATGATACAATCACTGTACCCGCCCCAGCTGGGCCACCATCGCTCGAAGATCTGGGAGAAAAGCTAGTGTCTATAAGCGAAATGCCCTTATGGGCCCAAAAAGCATTTCCTTCAGCAGAAACTTCATCGTTGAACCGAATCCAATCGAAAGTGTATCCCACAGCTTTTCTTTCTGACGAAAATCTTCTTTTGTGTGCTCCAACCGGTGCTGGTAAGACAAATGTAGCAATGCTTGCTGTTCTTCGTGTTCTCAGCAATCACCGGAATGAAACTACAGGGAAATTAGACCTTAAAGGCTTTAAGGCGGTTTATGTGGCGCCATTGAAAGCATTGGTATCTGAACAAATGCGGGAGTTTCAAAGAAGGCTTTCGGCGGAATTTGGTATTGTGGTAAATGAGCTCACTGGTGACCTGTCGCTAAGCCAAAAGGAGATCGCTGAAACTCAAATTCTTGTTACAACACCGGAGAAATGGGACGTGGTCACACGAAAAGCCACCGAGGAGCTGTATACCAAGCTTGTAAAGCTTTTGATCATCGATGAAATCCATCTATTGCATGACGACAGAGGTCCTGTTTTGGAAAGTATCATAATCAGGGCAAAACGACAATCACAAACTCGTCTTGTTGGACTTTCCGCAACTTTGCCCAACTATGAAGATGTTGCGCAATTTTTGGGAGTTGATTTAAAGCTGGGGCTTTTTTACTTTGATGCTCTGTACAGACCTTGTCCTTTGGAACAACAGTTCATTGGAATCAAAGAGAAGAAAGCTATTTTGAAGGTTGCCGCAATGAATGAAGCTTGTTATGATAAAGTGGTGGAGTGTCGCAAGAACGGCCATCAGGTGATCATTTTTGTTCATTCGCGTAAAGATACAGTGAAAACGGCGAAATGGCTTGGCGAAAAAGCGGCGGAAAACGATGTTGCAGTGGCAAACCCCAGTGCTGGAACACTTGAGATTTTGAAGCAGGAGGGAGAAAACGCTCAAAATAGAAATCTTGCTGAGATTCTCCCAACTGGATTCGGAATCCACCATGCTGGTCTCAACAAAGCAGACAGATCTGTGGTGGAGGATCTTTTTGCTCAGGGCCATATCCAAGTCTTGGTCTCAACTGCTACATTGGCGTGGGGTGTTAATTTACCAGCACACACTGTCATTATCAAAGGCACTGAGACATACAACCCTGAGAAAGGTTCTTGGGTTCAGCTTTCTCCACAAGATATTCTCCAGATGCTTGGACGTGCAGGTAGACCACGATACGATGTTTCCGGAGAAGGTGTGATTATTACTGCCCAAGATGAGCTTCAATATTACTTGGCGATTTTGAATCAACAGCTTCCAATTGAGTCTCAATTTATGAGCCGACTCGCTGATAATCTTAATGCGGAGATAGTTTTGGGAAAAGTACGCAACCGTGCAGATGCCGTGGAGTGGTTGGCGCAAACGTACTTATATATTCGGATGCTCAAATCGCCAAAACTTTATCAAGTAGGAGCAGAATACGAGAATGATTCCGCATTGTTATGGAAAAGAACCGACTTGGTGCACTCTGCTTTGGTAATTTTGCAGCAACATCATCTCGCGCATTATGATGTTTCTTCGGGCAAAGTGAGTGCTTCTGAATTGGGAAAAGTGGCGGCACATTTCTATATTGGACACCAGACCATTGCCATTTATAACGCAAACCTTAAGCCCTGGATGTCCGAAATCGATGTCCTTAGAATTTTTTCATTTTCGGGAGAGTTCAAATATGTTCCTGTCAGACAAGAAGAGAAAATCGAGGTTTCTAAGCTTTCCGAGAAATGTCCAATTGCAATTAAGGAAAGCCCCAGTGACCCACACGCGAAAATCAATGTCTTACTTCAAGCACATATAACCAAGCTCAAGTTGGAAGGGTTTGCGTTGATGGCAGATATGATTTATATAACTCAATCTGCTGGGCGGTTGTTGCGTGCTATTCATGAGATTTGTTTGAAGAAAAAGTGGGCACAGCTTGCGAGAATTACCTTGGACCTCTGCAAGTTTGTGGAGAGAAGAATGTGGAACACCAATTCTCCATTCAGACAGTTTGGCGATCTTGCACCTGCAGAAATAATCAGAGCAACCGAAGCATCACACTTACCTTTCATGAGCTACTTCCAATTAAGTCCCGCAGAACTTTCTGAAGCGATTAACTTCAAGGGCAGCAGTCAACTTGCCCATGATTTGCTCAGACAATTTCCCAAGGTGTCTCTCGAATGCCAAGCCCAGCCGATATCCCCATCAATGATGCGTATTCTGGTTGATGTTTTCCCGGAATGGGAGTGGAACTGGAAAATCCATGGCTCTTCAGAATCATTTTTGTTAATTGTTGAAGACTGTGATGGCGAGCAAATTCTTTATGATGAGATTGTAAAAATCACACCGAAAACAATCAATCGGGCATTTGCGGTTGATTTCACGGTACCAACGAGTGATCCATCACCTCCAGCAATGTTTGTGACCTTTATCAGCGAGAAATGGCTTCATTCACAGTGGAGAGCCCCAGTCAAGATGTTTGACGTTCACTTGCCCAAATCGCCGCATGCACCGACCGAGGTTCTTGACGTGCAAAGTATTCCGAAAAGCATTTTGAAGAATGAAAAATTCGAAGACACTTTTGCCTTTTCATATTTCAACAAGTTCCAATCTCAATCCTTCCATTCAATTATGAACACTAATGAAAGCGTGTTTCTAGGCCTTGCAAAAGGTTCGGGAAAAACTGCATGCGCAGAATTGGCGATTTTAAATGCATGGAGACAGAATAAACAAAGGATCTTGTATCTTATGCCTACGGCAGAAATCGTGGAGAAACAACGTGCTTTATGGACTAAGAAATTTTCTGGGCTCACAGAACCACCAAAAGTTATTGCAAAACTTACAGGCGATCTCCCCGTCGATGCTAAGATCTTAGCCCAAAGCCATTTGGTCCTTGCGACACCAAGTCAGTTCGATGCAGTTTCTCGCCGTTGGCGTCAAAGAAAGGCAGTGCAACAGCTAGATCTTGTGATTGCGGACGATGTTCACATGGTTGGCAGTGGATCACAAGGTGCTGTTTATGAAACTGTTCTCTCTAGATTGAGATTTATGTCGGCACATTTAGGGCGCGAGTTGAGAATAGTTGCCTTGTCTCATCCTTTGATTTATGGCCGGGAAGTCGCAGACTGGTTGGGATGTAAAAAGCAACACGTGTACAACTTTGCTCCCATGAACAGAGCAAGACTGATCAAAGAGATCAATATTCAACCATACACAGACCTGAATTTCGGTGAAGCATATGCCAAAAATTGCGCGGAAGCAATCATTCAAAAGCTTCCGCAAACTTCTTTGGTGTTTGTTCCCACCAAAAAAATCGGTATTCATTTACTCACGGTGGCATTGGAATTGAAAGACGGATATCTCAAAACTGAGCTCACGAAAATCCAGTCTGCGTTGGACAAGGTTCTGGATAAACTGGTCCAAAAAGCACTTGAAAAGGGTATTGGGTTATATTACGAAGGTATGAATCCGAAGGACAAGCTTATTGTGGAAAGATTGTTCCAAACCAATCTCATTGGGTTTGTTATTGCAACGAAGGCAACGGCCACTTATGCCCCTGAAGCTGATAACGTGTTTATTTTTGGGTCACAGAGCGCTGACAACTACCATATGAACGACTATTTTCTCAACGATTTTTTGAATATGGTAGGATGTTGTGTCAATGGAAGTGTCCTGGCGTATATACACGGTCCGAAAGTCGCCTATTACACCTATTTCTTGAGCAATGCGTTACCGGTCGAGAGTAATTTGAACTTCAATAGCCAAGATGTCTTTGTGCAAGAGATTGCAGCCCGCACCTTTCAAACCAAGCAAGACTGTATTGATTGGATCACATATTCACTTTTTTACCGTCGGTTGACACAGAACCCAAGTTTTTATGGGCTCTCTGATATTAGTCACCTCGGTATTTCAGAGTACCTTTCTGAGCTTGTTGAAACTACCTTGGAGGACTTAGAGAAAGCAGGTTTGATTGAGATAGATGAGGCTGACGGAGAAGAGGATGATGAAGAAAACGAAAACGAAGATGAAGAGGAAGAGGAAGAGGAAGAGCGCATTTCTCCATTGAACGGTGCTATGATCGCGTCACACTATTCTGTGTCTTTTCAATCGATGAAGAAATTAGGCGAATTGACGAGCAAAGCCAGACTAAGAAATATAATTGAAGCCATCACATCAGCCTCGGAATTCGACGATTTGTCGGTGAGGCCTGGCGAAGAAGTCACTCTTTCCAAGATTGTTGGCCAGGTGCCTTTGAAATTGGCCAATGATACCGATTTCACGTTGCCGCAGGTAAAGGCCTTTGTGTTGTTGCAGGCACATCTTACGAGAATCAGCTTACCGTCTGAATTAGCCTACGACCAAAAATGTATCCTTCCACGAATCCTTAAATTGGTACATGCCTCTGTGGATACTCTTTCCAGTGAAGGGTATTTGAACGCTTTACAAGCAATGGACTTGTCACAAATGGTGGTTCAAGGTTTATGGAATAGAGAGAGTACGCTCCGCCAGATCCCGCATTCAAACGACGCCATGTTGCAACGGTGTAAGAAGTTTAACGTTGAGACGGTATATGATATCATGTCTCTTGAAGATGATGAACGAGATGAAGTGCTTCAACTCGAAGGGTCAAAATTACAAGACGTGGCCGAATTTGTGAACAAGTATCCAAACATTGATGTACAATATGAGCTCGACACCTCTGAGCCAATTAAAGTGGATGAGCCTAAGACAATCATTGTTTCTGTGGAGCGAGATGAAGAGGCTGAGGATCTTGACGTTGTTACTCTGCGCTACCCAGAGACGAAAACCGAGGCATGGTGGATTGTTGTTGGCGATGCGGAAACTCGTCAGTTGTACGCCATTAAGAAAACACAAGCGGCACATGAGTCGCAACGTATCGCCGTAGAATTTACCATTCCGACTCCCGGTAAACACAAGTTGACCGTGTGGTGTATGTGTGATTCTTACATCGATGCAGACAAAGAGATGGTGGTTGAAGTGAATGTGGAGGAGTAAGCAATTCTATGTTACCAAAATAGAATTAAAAAAAAAAAGAAATCAGAACAACAGGGTTGATGACGAAAAAAAAGAATCGCATCTTTTATAAAATTTTATATACGCTAATCTAATTATTACCAGAAATTAGTCTCATCAAATTAGCAACCTCATAATTGATCGGCTGCAACTACAAACAGTAAATCACGCTAGCACGCGAGGCGCGTGTCTGGTTCTTGAACATCACGTGACCGCGATACAACTGCAGCATCGCGGCTCGCACCAAACATAAACACCCCTCGGTTCCATATTTCCAATATCAAATTCACGCGAAGTCAACTAGAATAGAAATACAACATTGAAAGAGATAAAAACAAACACCCCCATGTTTTCTCTTGGAAGGCTTCCCAGGCTTACTAAAGAAAGAGAGGCAAATCTCGAGTTTATACCCATAGGCCAGCGGGTAATTTCGCCCGAAAAGATGCACGAACGTCCGCAGACAAACGCTCGTGTTCGTTTGATGGGAGAAAAAATCGATAACACACATATTGAGTCTTCATTTGACGAAACCGCCAACAATTTTGATACGCTTAGTGAGGCGAATATCCAGGATTTGGCGGGATCTTCTCGGTCGGGAAATGCCGGCTGGAATTCCCGGGGAAATTTCACTAATACACTCGAAGAACGAAATCGCCTAACCGATGGTGGACAAAGTTCGATCAAAAGTCTTCAGGCCGATGCCCAGCATCTCAAGTCTGAAAACTATAATTTGAAAGTGGAAGTGGCGACTTTGAAGCAGTTTCTCAAACAAACGCCGCTGGAAACACGTGACTTAGTGCTGCAGAATTCGGCCCTAAAACAGGAGCTCATAAAGACCCAAGATGAGCTTGAAGAAGTGAGGCGGAAGGCAGAAAGCCCATCGACTCAAGATTCAGAACACAAATTGGAAATTGAGGCGTTGAAGCGCCTGTATAGAGAGTCTCTAGCAGAGAAGGACCATGAATTAACCCTTCTACAACGGAAACTCAATAATCTTTCTGACGCACCTCCTCCCGAAATTCCACAGGATCTTCTTAATAAGGTTGAATTTCTTCAGAATGAAAACCAGTCGCTTCTTCGGCAACTTGAAGGTGCATCTGCAGCTTCAGACAAAACCCGCGGCCAATATCAGAGTGAAAATAATGACCTTAAGTTGGAACTTCATCGTCTCAAAGCCAAGCTTTCTGAAATTCCTACCGATGCCGCGCAGCAACTAGAGAGTCTCCGTAGATCAAATGAAACACTCCAGCGGCAATTACGCACGCAGGCAGAAGATCTCCAACAGGCAGAAGACGAGAGAGATTCTGCAAGAAAGTCACTTCAAAATGCACTTGCAGAAGTAGAACATAAACAGGTTCAATTGGAGGCTATTTCGCGTTCCAATAACGACTCTGCGTCCTCGAAAAGCCGGACTTTGAAAGATGTAGATGCCAAGCTAAACCGCGCTCATCATGAAATTGAAGAGTTGAAGATGAAGTTGAAGAGGGCAGAGTCTTCTCTTACACAAGCTACAGAAGATAGATCCATGGACGCGCAGCGGCTTCAACGGAAAATAGAGTCGCTTCTGGAAGATCTTAAGGAAAAAGATCGTGACGCGTATAATTTGAGAGCTCAAGTTCGGTCACTAATGGAGGAAAGAAATACGGCTTTCGATAATCAATCTACAAACCAGCACTACCAAGCTCAGATCGACGAGTTGCGCAAGAAAGAACAGACTCTTCACAATGAAAATAATCACCTCAAAAGCGAAATCGCCAAGATTCAAGATGAACTTTATTCACGCAACGTCGACTCAAGTAGAGTGGCAAAATTGAGACAAGAGAACGTGGATTTGGTTGATCGTCTTGAGTTTTACGAGAAAGAGTATGGGCTCACACAAGAAGCGTTTGAAGGTGTGGAGGCAGAATTAGAAGCCTTGAAGTTGGAGCAGAAGAGAAACGATTCGCAAAGACACCAACTTGAAACAGAACTAGAGACTTTGCGTACACAACTTCGAAGATCCGAGTTGAATGAATCCCGCAAATACAACGAGTCTGCTTATATGGAACTCGAGGAAAATCATAGACGACGCGAGGAGGCAGAGCACCGTAGAATGTCTCTGGAAATAGAGACGTTGAATAACCAAATACGAGACTTGCAGAAGCAGCTCGCCGATGCTAAACGTGCGAAGGACGTTTTTCCAAGCGTCAGCACGTATCCACCAGTTCAAGACACCAGGCTCAGGCTCGATTTGCAAAATAAGGATTTTGAGCTCCAGGAGAAACAGCGCGAGTGTGCCAAACTCCAAAGCGGGTTGAAGGACAAAGAAGATCTTATTTATGCGTTGGAAGAGCGCATCAGAAAACTTGATAAGGATTTCCGCACCGATTTCACATCTGAAGACCGTTATAGGGAAAATTTGCAAAAACTTAAGCTTGATCATGAATCACAGATTCTCTCTATTCTGCTTGAAAGGGATCGCCTCCAGAGCGAGGTCAAACATTATAAGGCCAGGCTAGAAAGTATGTTGGATGATGAGGATACACAGGGACCAAATAGTGCCAACTCTGTAACAATTGCACTTCTAGAAACCCAACTTCAAGAGCTTCGCCGGAAGAATACTGATTTGATGGAGGAACTTGAGCGAACCAGTGTGAAACGCCTCGACAGCACTAATCGCGAAGCCGAGGAGTATCGTGTAAAGTTACGAGAGCTTCGCTCGGCACTTGGTGATTCCCAACAAGAGAAAATTGAATTGGAAACAACGAAGGAATCATTAGAGAATGACCTCGCTCTTCTTCGCTCGGAAAAGACCCGCATTGAAACTAAAAACAGAGGCTTATCGCAGGAATTGACAAAGAACGTTAGAAATTGCACGAGGCTTGCGAATAAGGTGCAAGAATTGGAGGCACAGATGGCCAGTTTGCTGAAGAATTCAGATGATTTTTACAGAACGCAAAGAACAAACTTACAGCTACAAAACCAAGTTGATCAGTTGGGCGCAAAACTTGCCAATGCAAATCTCAACGCCCAACCCCACCAAGCTCTCAGTGTGACTCAAAAGAAGTTACTGGATAATGAAGTTAAGTATTTCAAGGCAAAGCTATTCGAGTTACAGCAGCGGTTTATGGACTTGGCTTTGATTAATTCATTTATGGTCACTTCTATTAAAAACTCGTATCAGTCCTGCAAGAACGACTTGGTCAAGATGGCGCAGTGTGGGATTTACCCCGATTACTCGGCACTCAAGCAGAAAAACAAGAAACTTACATTCAAAGCTTTGGCCATTTTTGTTTTGGGTACGGTTCGCATAAAGAAACGCACCGAGAGGGCGAAGGCCCGCGAAGTCAAATTGATAAACCTTCGAAGCGATATCGAGAGTGATAAAATCACGCTTTTAGTTGAAAGCTGAGCTCTTTTGAGTGCATGTTTCAGACCTTCAACAATGCTAGCGCATGATTCGGGTAATTGGAGTCTGGAACTTTTCTTGTGATGGCTGGCGTGTTTTGCCAATTCTAGGAGTCTGCAAAGGCGCCGGCGCCAGATGATGAGATGCAGCATATGTGCCACTATTTGACCGCATTTTCATGTTGCTGAACGTATGATTTGCCAGGAATTCTGACGTGGTGTTGAGCCATAATTCGTCATGCAAAATACTCGATGCCAGTACATCCGGGTTAAACGTCATATCAGCATTATATCCATTAGCTAGAAATTCACTCAATGCAAGTTCGCCCGCCACATCCACTGAGCTGTGAAGAGAATTTAATATAGATGCATCGGGAAGCTTTTGTGTAGTTGAACCGGTTCGTAAACCTTCTAGATTGAGATCGGTCCATATTTTATTTTTCAACAAGTTGCGGTTTTTGTAAACCTTTGCGCCGAAAATCGACGAGCTAAGTGGGATGGCGCCATCCTCTTCTTCTTCTAGGAGAAATTGGGGGAAAATATTGGCAGTTTCTTCAAATAATCGTGAGGTATCGATCTCATTATATGGAATTTGATAGTCTTGCCACTCTTCCATGAAATTGGCCTGGTTCACGTGACTGAAGTGAACATACGAGTAATGAGAATCCAGAGACATTGTAGGAAAAGGAATTTGGATATACAGGCCACTGCTGGTAATTAATTATGGAATAGTTTGTGGGAAGTTTACTAGTGGTTGTGATTTTCTCCCATCACCAAAATAAGGTGGGGTCGCGCATTTTCCTAGACTGGGCTCTTTATTTTCTATACAGTTGAGGCGAGCACAAGTCGTTCTCCACATCCCATTAGTGGAGTATAATAATATACCAGTTTTTTCTTCTTTTTTTTCTCCTTTACTCTTTTTCTTTTCTTATCTTATCTTTTCTTTGTCAGCGCTCGTTTTCACGCGGCCACTGGAACCTGACACAAGTCTTCAAACATTGTAGGCTTAGGCTTCAAGTGCTTCTCTTCCACCAAAGATGTTTTCACCATTTTAAATGCACCAGTACCAATACTCATGGTCTGGCCAAGAATAATACATTCAGAAACACCCTCGATCTTGTCGTTCTTCATGTAGAAAGATGCGTCGAACAAGTGATCAGTGGTCTTCTCGAAAGATGCAAGTTGTAACACAGAGTCTCTCATCTTGGACAAACCAAATCTGGTGATACCCAAAACCTCTCCCTTGTAGGTCATCACGTCACCCAAAAGTTGAATATGACGAGGATCAACACTCATACCGTGCTTACTCATAGTGTAGTCAATTTCGCCAATAATGGATGCTCTTGCAGCCTCGATACCCAAGACTTCGTAAATTTCAAGAACGTGGTTTGTCGATGTCTTTGTACCAACAATACCGTCCGTGCACATGACATCCTTCAATCCGTAACCTTCGACCAACAACTCCTTTTTGTTGTCATCCTTGATATTGATAACAGCACGCGAAATGTTTGGCAATCCCTTGATCACAACGCCAGGCAATGCTCTCTTTAAATGCTGCATTCTGAAAAACAAGGTGTTGTTACGTTCGGAGTTCTTGTAATCTGAAACAGCAGTGCGGGCCAAGGATTCGGTTTTACCCTCTCTCATGGTGACAAGAAGGTTGATACGGTCCTTTCCATAGACAGATACCTCATGATTCAAGATCTTCAACTTTGGTGCATTAGCAATTGCCTCACGAATATTGTCTAGGGTCAATTCCAACTGCAACTTCTCAATAGTCTTCATATCGATTTTGATAGAAAGGTAAGCCATATCATTTTTGTATACATCTTCAATGTAGAAGGCGACATCGCTCAACAAGGTCTTCTCAATACGTCCCTTAACCACTCTAGCAGCAAGTTCGTCATCATCATTAACAAGTACCGAGTTGATGATTGGGGTCGAGATTACCTTTGCCGCATTAATAATTTCTTTAATACGCGGCACACCTAATGTGACGTTCATCGAAGCAACACCAGCAAAATGGAAAGTTTTCAATGTCATTTGAGTACCTGGCTCACCAATAGAATGTGCACCGATAGCACCCACAGCAGTACCAGGCTCCACCTTTGCCCTCACATACTTGTAAAGACACTGCTCCATAAACTTCTTCACAGAAGGAAGAGAGATCTTCAAAAGTTGATCGACTGCATTAACACTAGCAGGGTCCTCCTCAATGATCATGTCATCAACATCTTCTACTCTTGAAAATTTAGGAGACAATCCTTTACTCTCTCGTATTTTTGCCAAAAGAGTTGCCTTCTTCGTCACATACTCCCGAATGGATTTATAGAACGATCTTTCAGCATCCTTTTGGTCAATATGCTCAATTTTTTCACCAAAGTCGGACTCAACAACTTTTCCGAGATTATCATATCTGATCAATCTCTTCTCCAATGGTTGCAACACATGCTCAACAGCTTCTAGAATTTGATATGGATAAGAGTTCTTCGCATTCACATCAAATGTGATGTTGAGCGCATGATCCCATTGACGGTTAAAGTTTACTGGTTGTGCATCACCCTCCATCTCCATAGGATCCAAACCGTCACCACCATAAGTGAATTGAACAATACCATTAGCAGAGTTACGCACAGTGTTATCGTACAGCGCAGACAAATCCTCCAACGATTTCATAAGTCTTCTCGACATGTAACCAGTTTCAGCAGTCTTCACAGCCGTATCGACCAAACCTTCTCTACCGGAAATAGCGTGGAACAAGAATTCTGGCGGACTCAATCCACTGTAGAAAGAGTTTCTCACGAAACCCTTAGATTGGGGAGATTTGGACATCTTTGTAAAATGAGGCAACGATCTATCTTGGAATCCATCGGGAACACGATTACCCGAGATAATTTGCTGACCCACAACTGCCACCATCTGGGAGACGTTCAAAGTAGAACCTTTAGAACCACAGGTTGCCATAATCAACGGAGCATTGAGGGGGTCCAATTCATTAATACAAACTTCACCAACCTCTTCTCTAACCTTGGAAAGCAAACCACCAATTTTAGCCTCCAAGGTTTCCTCCTCATTACAACCTGGTTGGGTTTCCAACTTACCACTGCTGTATAATTTAATCAACTCGTCACACTTTGCGTAAGCTTGCTCAACCATAATCTCCTTCTTGTTCTTCAAGTCTGAACCGGGAGTAACGTCATTGATACCAATGGAAAAACCTCTGTTACCGAGATATCTGGCGCAAAGTTTTGCCATTCTGTTCATTGCCGTTGCAGCCTCATCTGGTCCGTAATCTCTCAAAATCGTGTAAAATACCGAATGCTTCTTACCATCACCAAGAGTAGACTTGTCCATGACACCACTCAAAATTTGGGAGCCACGAATGACAACAAAGCCATCATTAGGCGACATCTCATTTGGCCAGCCGTTTAATGGCGGATGGAAAGTTTTGTTTTTAGCATCCAAATTGATCACCACATTAGATTTTTTGTTTGGCTTAATCAATAAGGAGAAGACCTGCTTACCAGTCCAAAGCATCACCGGTTTGAAAATAGCTGGTGGTGGTAAGTCGAACTGAAGGTCCGCATCAGACATCATACACAAAAGTTGAACCAAGGAGGCTCTGTCGAAAAATGTGTCTTTGTGCGAGATCAAAAAGGAACCAGTGATGAAATCTTGAGTGGCGGCAATAATGGGTTCACCCGACTTAGGCGTCAAAAGGTTATT